>JACSZP010027802.1:0-23794 GCA_016161895.1 Pinna nobilis
AACTCGAGTACCTTTGGGTCTACAATGTTGGTACTTCACACATGGGTTGCCTATGACTCAAGGAGGATCCCTATTGATTTTGGGGTTCAAAGGTCAAGGTCACACACATAACTCCCGTTCCTCGAAAATGCTGCCAGGGGGGTATAAGTCCCGTTAGGACAATTCTAGTGTTGATAAGAGCTGATGTTGAATTTTACATAAATAGGTAAATATAGTCGCACCCAGGTTTATTGAAATCAAGGTGAATGAATTTTTCTTTCAAGTAATCAGGATATCAAAATAATTGAGTTGAAATAGTAATAAAGTAAATTAGTGGGAAAGTAAAATCATTTCAAATTTATTAGGATTTCAATATGAATATTAATCCTTTACACATCTTGAACAGTGCTAAGCAAGAGGAGCTGCAAGCAGGGAGAGATCGTGACAAGAAATATTATATGGACCAAATAAATAAACTCCAACAGGAACTGGAACATTCCAAACAGGTAAGATACATGTGATTAATCTAGTCATGGCAGAAGAGTATTCCATACAAGTATAATATATGTGATTGATCTTGTTGTGGCAATAATATTCCAAATAGATATTAAACATGTGATTAATATCTAAAAAAGAAATACAATATGCGATTGATCTAGATATCGGAAGAAGATTTCTCACAGTTATTGTATGTATGACTTATCTAGGTCTGGCAAATTTATACCTTTACACTGAAAAAATTTAAAACATTGATTTTGGGGCCTCCATGGCCGAGTTGTTAGTGTGTTCGACTGCGAATCGGAAGACTCGGGTTCGAGCTGCCTAAGCGCCACTCCGCGGTTGGCCGTCCCTGTCCTTTGGATGAGACAGTAAAAACCGAGGTCCCGTGTCACAGTAGGTTTTGGCACGTTAAAGAACCCTGTCATGACCTGCTGTCATCTATTGTATACATTTAAAGTACATATGTTCTGTCAGACCTAATTAAGCTGCTGCTGTAGAGGTTACTGTTTTAGTGGCTCAGACAGTTTGGTATTACAGTAGAAACTACATGTGTTTTGAGTGATCATCCTTCTAACCTTGAATTTACAAGACACGGCCTTTCAAAAGAGATGTGGTTGGAAATTCATGATCTAATGAATTATTATTCTGTAAATGATTCCTCATGACTTATGGTAGTTGTCTGTAGGGACGTGTTTTACTGCAATATGCCTTGGCTTAAAGTACTAAACAGCTACAGATTTGATCATTTCAGACTTATAGTAATTAGTATGAGATGTTGCCATTTATATTCATATATTTCACATTTTTCAGGTGCTGAAACAAACAGAAGAATCATCTTCTAGTAGACTGAAGCAGTTAGAGAGTCAAACTTCCGCATTACAGCAGCAGGTAAACTGACATGTTTGTACTTAGAAATATCATGTATTTCACTCATACTAAAATCTTAAAAAAAAAAGGTCGGAGTGGGGTCTGCATAGAGAATTAGAATCTGTGTTGTGCTGTGGGTTAATTGGTCAGACACTATTAGTTTAGGGGAAATTTGGTTGGTTGAACAAAATATAGGATGAAAAGGTAGAGATAAATTATAAAGAGAGCCGCTATCTTGATGTTAAATGTTTGATTGATGTTAAATGTTTGATTGATGCTAAACGTATTCCTTTCAATTGAATTTGAAAATAGACCCATAGAGTTTTGAAAATAAATGTGAAATGACTAAATTTTGAAAGACTGGAGACTCTGGGGCTCTTCAGTTAGGTTTTAATCAGTTCCAGTCTTATTTATTTGGGTAATCGAGGTTGGCCGGAATCATTAATAATAATAAAAAAAAAAGCTCAAGGAAGCCATGCCCTGGCTTTGAGATTTTTCCTGATTTTGATTAGTTGTTGGTATTGTAGTTCTTTCATGTATATGGAGACGTTACTGTGTGCCGGTGAAGGGCGACTTATTTTGCCTATGCTCGGCACTTTTGGCCGTAGAGCAGGGAGGGTTCTTTAATTTGCCAACATCTACTGTGACATAGGACTTAGGATTTTACTGTCACATCCAAGAGACACAGACAGCCCACCACCACAAGGGTTGGCTTGAACCCCAGATCTCTTGATATCTCTCAATAAATAGGCCACCACTCCAATCTTGGAATGGATGTCATGCAATTTTTGTGTAGTTTGTGTGTATTGGAAATTTGGAACAAAAGAAAATTGCCATAGTTACAATGTCATTTTGGAAAACTACTTAGTGGTTTCTTACCATCAATGACATATTACCGTGCAAAATAAACCCACTTATTCAAGAACTTTGGTAAATATTAAGAGTACCTACTGTAAATCCAGAAATTGTTGCAAATTAAAATTTTTGTGAATCTTTCTCTTTACAACTATTCGCGACTTTGCAGGAAAAGGTATTGACCCCTCGTTTACGCCAGGATAGAATATTCAGTGTTACATTAATTTTCGCAAGTTTTCTTGCTTAAATACGCGAAATAAAATTCTTGCGAATAAAACTAAATTTACAGTATTGTTGTTGAATATATTTCTTCAGTTTTAGCATTTATCCCTTTTAACCCTAAGTATCAGAATGGTATGCTCATTTCCATTGTCTTAGACCAGTCCAATTCAGTCTGTGGTGTTCAAAGGGTAAATTATGGATTACATTTTAATAAGTATTATAATGATGTATTTCACAAATTTGTACTTCAACAGGTTGATGCTGCGAACATTGTAGAAAATCAACATTTGAAAGAACAAACTGCTAAATTTCAACAACAAATACGTCAGCTGGAAGTACAGCTGTTATCGCTGACACAGAACAGAGATGACCTCAGTGTACAGTTACAAGTAAGTGTGTGGGGTAAACATTAAGGTTGCTTCTGCAATGTTACAAGTCCAGTTTGAGTCAGGATTGCTCTAGTTAATTCATTCAACCCTAAAGACACTTTGGATTTGCCTAGATCATTGATTTAACGAAGAGTCTATTGTTTTTCTGGGGGTAATGACTTAATGATGTAGGACATAAATGGCAGGAGATTTTGGAGGGTTTAAGTTTGTTTCAATAAGTATCTCAAGTTGGAGTCATGCTACTGTTAAAAGTTTCGCTTTTGAAATACATATTTAATTAAGTTTAGAAATTGGAATGTTCATAAACATATTCTGTAGATGTGTAAACAGTCACTTTATTGATTTACAGGCATGTAAAACTGCCAACCAAGAATCACTGGAACAATTAAATGCTGTCCACCAGGAAAGAGAGAACAGCATCAGGGAGTGGCAGGAAGTCAACAAAGTTAGTGTTAATGATATAAAATGCTGATATACGGTCAAACTTGTCAAGGCCACTCAAGGGAAAAGACCAAAAAAGCCTTTATATGCTACTTTATAAAGAAGTTCAACATTTCTGCAAACGTAGATGCATATATGGCCTTTATAGACAAGTACCCTCTATACAAAGGTGGCCTTGTATAGGCATGTTCAGCTGTACTACTAAAACTCCATACACTGTTATTTTGTTGACCATGTTCCACCACAAGATTGTTTTCCTGAGATTTCAATGAATGCTGGTGAATAGCTCCAAACTTTAGCTCATGCTTAGGAAATTTGTCCATCAATCAGTGAAGGTTATTTATTCTGCAAACACCTACTGTTATACAGAACCTCAGTATTTAAGGTCCAATCTATGCAATTTGCAACTTTTGCTTTATATGCTATGTAAGTGAAAAGTTACCAGTCATGTTAATAACTAAGGCTTGTTCGGGCTTTCTACATACAAGATGACTACAATCACTGGATTAACTTGATGCCCCTTATTATATACAAAACTCATTTGGTAGACTGCCTTACTATTTTAACTATTTAGAGCTGGTCTACTTTGTATTTGTTTTCTTTCAATATTTTACTGACTGTTGGTATTTCAACTACATGTAAATGTATCTGTATCACTCGCAAAGATTTTTCATCATTAAGTACATAATACATTCAGGTTGCTGAGAAGCGAAAAGCAATGCTGGATGATCTTGCAAATACATACCAGCGTGATAATGCTTCATATCAGGAAAAAGTACGACTTATGCAAGAAGAGCATGATGCTGAGAACCAGGAACTGCGGAATGAGCTGGAAGTGGAACAGGTACTTGTATTTCTGTTGTTGTTTCATTGTTGTTTCATTGTTGTTTAACCGTTCTCTCTGGAATTTTTCACTTATATGTGGACGTCACCAGTGCTGGTGAAGAGCTACAATTTTGGCCTGTACTGTAAATCCAGAAATTTTCGCGGAACTTTATTTTGGCGAATAAATAGACAGGTACTTATTTGTGAAACTATATTTTCGCGGGTGTGCATGTCAGTTTAAAAGTTAATATTGTAAGATGCGTGCGAATGTCAAGTTTGTATTTTTAGCGAGAACTTTATTTCCGTGTGTATGTGTTCTCATGTAAATACGTGAAAATAGAATTATCGTGAATAATACCGGATTTACCTACTGTGACATGGGACCTCACAAATGTCTGTCTCAGCTAAAGGACGGGAAAAGCCCATAACCGTAGAGTGAATTTGAACCCAAGACCACATGATCAAAGTCAAAAACTGTAACCACAGAGCCACGATGGCTCTTGCTTACAACTTGTACCAATAATACTTCTTCAATTTTGATCACTAAGGTGTCAATATATCATAGCTTATTCATCTATATTATTAGCCCACAGTTGTATTGATATTTGACTATTTAAATGGCCCTTTTGTCATGATCCGTTATCAATAATTCATCAAAAAGTAGAAATACAACATCCTCTTCTAAGTCAAAGAAGGGGACAGAATTTTTTCACAATAAATCTGTATGTTTAAATTCTGTTATTTTAATGGTACATGTATATTGTTTAGCAATATTATACATTTGTTGCCCTGGTTGGAGGGAGATTTGAAGATTTGGGCAGAGCCTGAGGGAAATGTGACTTGTCGCAGTTAAACAAATATTCATATCTCCCTCCAATCAGGGCAATAAATTGTTTATTATACCGAATTACAGAATCAATAAAGACTATCTTCTTCAGAAACTACAAATTTGATTTTGAACATAGGCACTGCCTATCAGAGAGCAGAACGCCATACATTCATTGAGTGTTTCTGTCTTGGCTTATGACGTCACAATGTAAGAAACAAGGAGCAGAACAGCTAGGCGCATGAGAGGGTGACATGAACCGGTCAGGAGGGTCACATAAATGCTTGAGGGTGACATAAATAATGTTTTTGATCACATGATGCGATTTAGACTAATCAGAAGCAGAGATATGTATTAGAGGTATAATAATGATTGATATCGCACATTTTTCTATTTCTCAGAAAAGAAGATCAGAATTAGAAAAAGACAGACAACATTTAGATGAAACCAAAAAACAAATGCAGTCTTTAGATGAAGCAAAGGGATGGCTAGAGAGGAGGTTAAAGGAAGTTGAGGTAATGCAGTCTAATCTGCCTAAGTGACCTGTGTTAAAGGACTTGCTGTCTTATGTGACCTAAATGTGTAGTTCCAAAAATGACCCTTTTTCTATATAAGTCACCTGAATTAAGATACGACCTGCCATATATGACCCTTTTTGCTCCTTCCCTTGGTCTCTAGAAACAGGTTAGATTGTACATGTAATTTGTAATCATTTATCAGCTTTCAACCCTTAAGTTGAATGTACGAGGCAGACAAGGCCAGTAGTCATCAAATTTACCTGCCCTAATAAAAGTTTATCTAATGATATTACATATTCCTGTTACAATATAGATGCTGATACTGAAAACAAAAGTTCACAAAAGGGATAGGACACAATTTTGAGCTCTGCTAATGAGGAAGATAGGCATATCTTGTGACAGATCAGTATATAATTTCATCTATTATTATTTGAATCATCAACAGAGGGTCTTTATCACAAGAACCCTTGAAAAGTCTCATTGTTTTGGTACCGGTACAGTTTTGTTTTCATTTATACTACACTAATTTATTTGTCCAGTGTATAAGATTTACTAACAGATGAATTCATACATGTACATGTACTCTGATATCTGCTCATTGAACATTTCTGGGTTGTATTGATTTTAGCTGTCTGTCAGTAATTCTGGAGCATAAAAAAGGGGCCATATAAGGACCTTAACCTCTTAGGGCAAAATATTTTGGCTTCAATACATTTCCTAATCGACAACACTAATGTATCTTGTAGGACTCCTTAGAAGCAGAAAAAGAGGAAAATGTCAAATCTATAGGCAGTCTGAAGACGGAGCAAGAGTCACTCATTACTTCTCTGAAGGAAGAACATGAAAGTGAAGTCAGCAATCTGCATCAGGAGCTTGAAGAAAAAATACAGGTAAAAAGTTAAATGCTTGTTTTTTTTTATAAAAATGATTGACCTTTTATAGAATAATAAATGAGATAGACAAAATTCTATATCATTGTTTTGAAAATAACAAAATCAAACAAAAGAGTTAACTATTTTAAAAATTCCTGAAGTTCAGTGATTTATGAGCATATTTAACCAAATCATTTTACTGTCATAGTTTTATATTGTGTTATAATGATATAAATCATTTTGAATTCCTTTCTTTGCAGATGTGCCATAAAACAGAAGAATCTCTCAAAGAAGAATTAGCTAATACTCAAAAAGAAATTGTCAGATTAAAACAGGTGAGGATTTGTTTATTTTAAATGTCTGATGTTTACCTATAGTTAAGTATGTTTTAGTTATCCTCATTTACTGAATAAATATATCAGGGGGTAGCTTCATCTGGTATGACATTGAAAAGGCCATATAAAATAATATATGTATTGTAATTTGTATTTTACAGGAAATCAAAGACACAGTGGACGAAAGAAAAATTCATGAAAAGAAGGGGAAGACAATGGTAAGATTTTACTTGTGTCTTAAGTGGAAGTGTGATATGAAGCTATAAGTGTTAAAGGCTCGTTCTTCTGATATGCCTTGGTCTCTATGTACTATATTAAGATTTGCTGTCATATTTGCTTATACCTTATTTAGTCTCTCACCAAAATACTTTGAAACTTCCCTATTATAACCCTATATATATATAACAAATTCCAAAAATTAGTCTGATTAATGGTAGGACTGTCAATTTAGGGAAATCAAAATTGTCAGGATATATGATTAACTAAACTTTGTTAGCCTGTAATTAAGGGTTACCATGTGACTGTTTTACAAAAACTGACAGGGTATCGGCGAATCCCCTGTCAGAAATGAATTTTCACTGCGAGGCCTCAGCTGAGTGGTGAAACGGACATTTCTGACGGGGGATTTCACAAAACCCTGTCAGTTTTTGTAAAACAGCACATAGTAACCCTATTCTAATGCTCCTTACATTATTTCAGCATTGATTCTCTAGTATCTTGTCAGAAACTGCCGAGATGCATAGATGTCCTAGGCCATTACAATGACGTTTTTATAATACATAAACAATCAAAATGTGACGTCATCTAAAAACTAGCAGTGAATTGTGAATACCCTGGGAGTTTTCAACTTCATTGACCAATCAAATAAACTGATGGTGCATTAGAATTTGATATAGTCTGCTGGTGAGGTGGTCTTACACCATATCTCACTGTAAACAAAATGATCTTAAGATTATAACAAAAATTATTGCCGTTGTCAGTGGTGTTTGTAGACAAAACTTAAATCTTGGCTATATCTTTTGAACCTGAAACTTGAATATTTGGATTTCTCATTATAAGGGCTTTCATTCAGGGCCGTGACTTTTGACTTTGTGTGAACTTGTGTAACTTTAACCTACTTCTCAAAAACTTTAACCCTATTTATAATATACTTCGGCTAGCTTTGTTGTCTTCAAATCTTGGCATTGTCCAACATAAGTAACAAACCACAAATCTCTGAATTTGCTAACTCTTTTCATCTTGTTATTAATTTTTATATCTAAAATTGTTTTAACAAACAATGATTTTAAGGTCTATAAACACAAGTTTCAAATGAACTTATAACTTATGTTTTTTATGACGAAAAGTTACCCTAATGCAGATGCATTTTACCTCAACAGTTTGTGAAATTGATAACATTCATTTGTTTTATAGATGAAAGACTTGAAACGTCAGCTTCATTCAGAGAGAAAAAGGGCGGAAAAGTTGCAGGACAAATTACAGGAAATTTTGTCTGAGAACAAGCATAATAGAAGTAAGTAATGAATGAGTGTTGTCTGAGGGACATTGAGAAAGGAGGGGTTAATAATGCCTAACATCTCATGTTATTCTAGGTCTGGCCTATGAAGGTATCGTTTGAAGACCCAAAACTTCTTCCCCTCACATTGAATGTGTAGCAAACAAGTAGTTCATACCTATTTCTCCCATATTCAATGAGTTATGGTTACAAGAAGTGGAAAATGAGAAATCAATCATCCACAGGGGGTTGGATGATAAGTTACATGTGCCGTGCCAGAAATGACGACAAACTGACATAACATTGTGAGCTTTCTGAATTTTTTACTTTGTAGAGTTAATACAAGACTAGTCTAGAGTACGGTCTATGGTGAAATATTGTTTGGTTGTTTTGTATTCATTTATTTATGTGTTTAAAATAATATTCATTGAACTCTATAGTTTCAAATGGAATTAATTCTATGTTGTTAGTTCTCGGTGGCATAGTGATTCTATGCAGTGCTGGGTAAATTGGCCGTTCTTAGATGCTCGTAAAACATGTATTAAAGATACATTTTGACTAACTTTTCATCTTCACAGAATTAAAAAATTGAAATATTATATTTGCAACAGCATATAAATGTGGATGTAGCTGATAAAATACAAACACTATGCACGCAATATATACATTGTAGATATCGTCATTTACAAAATAAAAAATACACGATTATCAGTTTGTTCATTTCCCGCCATTTTAACAGATATGATGGATGCCTATAAGTAGGCCGAATTACACGGACAAAACATGTCTAGCACGGACATTTAAACATTGATTTGACCATTTTTAATGTGTAAATTGCTTAAGTATATGCATTTGTACACGATTCTTTCATTATCTCGTGTACGACAAATTTTTGCTAAATGAGTCCAAGTGTACCTTTAATATGCATAAAACACATGTAAATGTTAATAGATTTACTCTCTGATAAAGATTAATATATAGGAGAAAAATAATCAATCTCCATTGCCTGATGATGACTGAGAAATCCACTGACCAGAGTGTCAAGTTAACATGTCTATTTCTCTGCAAGGCTTGACAAGGAGAAAGTTAACTTGACACTTGGGTTAGTATATTTCTCAATCATCATTGGCAATCATGACTTTGATTTTTAGGGACCAGGATCTATCATACACAAGAAGAACAGTTTAACCACTGAGTCAATGTGACTTATCATATACACTTATCTGTCTGACCATTAATCATTGCTATGCCACCAGATTTCTGTGACAAAGGAAAGGAAATATTTTCTCCTTGAAGCACACATTTTATCCTGCATTTCAATGCATTATTATATAAAAATACTTTTCATTTTTCCACAGGTATGGAAGAATTATTTGCAATGCATGATGGGAATGATTCTTTAGACAGAAGGTAAATCTTACTAAGCAATTTATCATACAGTGTTAATTTTTTTTCTGTAAATTTTATAACATGTCAGTAGGGTATGTATTTACATTTTAAAATGTTGTCCAGTACTCCTGTTTCAAGCATTCCACAGATTTATAACAATATTACTGTAGGGTTTTGGACTATAACCATCTAAGACAGCTCTCATACAAATTTTAATTTTAAGAGTTCAAAACTTTGTTGAAAATCTTATTTGTATACAATGTATATCATTCTGCTGCTGTAAAATTGATCTTTATATTTTTCAGTAAGCTGTCTATAGCATGTCTATAGCATTTTTATTTAAAACTGAGACTGACCAATGTCTGCTGTTCTTCTGTGTCTGTTTAATGCTTGTAAAGTACATCAACAAGAATAATGTTTAATGTTTATTTTTTTTCAGTTCCATCTCTTCCTGGAGTGCTGGAGCCAGTCTTGTTAGGGAATCCAGTATTTTAAGCTCTCCACAGGTACAATTCCTGATTACGTTAACAATAGTAAAAGAAAGAATTATTCATGTTGCCAGGAAGTAAAAACAAGAGTTATCTCTCTTTGGAAATGTTTTTGCCCTCCAGCAATTTTAAAAAGTAAAGTTAAACACCTAGAATTAATTCTTAAAATCTTCTTTGCAGTTTATCACATTTGTGTAGCTTAAAAACAATGAACAAGTTTTGGTCTCTACATCAATTGTCAATATATCATGTATATCTGGTAGTTTTGTACACATGTAGGTGATGAAGAGGGAATTTTTTTATGACATTTTACAATAAGTCTGATTTTTATCTTTACAGAGTAAGTCTGATTTTTATCTTTACAGAGTCCTGAGCGGCCATTCAGTCCCCCCAGCAGTGATTTAGAACAGGAGCATGGTGAATTATTAGCAAGAATCACTGATCTCCAACAGAAAAACTGGAATCTTGAGGAACAAGTAAGGCTTTATAGAATTTCCTTTTGTAATCAAGTTAATCCAGGTGTTTTTTGTTTCCAGGCAAATGGTCTTATATCTGAAGTATGTAGGTTACCAAGACATATAATTTATAATGGCAAATGCAATTTGAAAATTCTGTTCATGGCAGATTTCATTGGAGGGTCGAGTGGTAGGGGGGAGGGGGGGAGGGGTCCATATAGGGCTGACAGGATTAACTAGGCTTCACTGTATTAAAGATCCCCCCCCCCAATGTAAAAATTTCTGAATCTGATTCCATTTGTGTTTTTGTATTACAGTTGTTGCATACTATTTGCTTTAGTTGATGTCCACTTTTGATGTGTACTGTACATTTCTAAAATTGAATGCATGGTATAGATTTAGAGAAGATGCAATAATGACAACTCCAATACATTGTTGACATTGCAGCAGATTGTATACAGTGAACTTTGCAAATGGCAAGGTCGGGAATACAAAATTTCTGTTAATAAAGAACAAAATCTCTGAATCCCATGTGTTTACCTTCAATTTGTGTAAAATCTAAAACAATGAAATACTTATATAATGTAGTTGTTTTACTGGTTGCAAGGCATTCATTATAAGTGAAGTTGACTATATAAAAATAACATAGATGTACATCATAATTTTATATCATGCTTAAATTTTGTCATTTAATGAACTCTTTTCATCAATGTAAATAAACAAAGAGAAAAAAAAATCTGCAAAGTAGTTTTGCATGCCACATTTTGGAACTGATCCAAAATAATGGGGCCCCAAAGGGGAAACTTGGGTTTTAAAATGTCAATCCCATTATCGCTATTTCTGAGAAAGTAATGAAGAGATCTTCATGAAAATTAGCATGGGGGTTCCCCAAGGAGTGTAGTTTTGCATGACACATTTTGGAACTGATCCAAAAAGAATAGGGGCCCCAAAGGGGGAACTCAGGTTTTAAAATTTAAATACTTTTTTGGACATTTCTAAGAAAGTAATAAAGGAATCTTCATCAAAATTTGCATGTAGGTTCCCTTTGGTAACTCATATTGCATGGTGTATTTTGGAACTGTTCCAAAAATAATTGGGGGCCTCAAAGGGGGAACTCAGGTTTTAAAATGTTAATCCTGTTATCGCTATTTCTGAAAAAGTAATGAAGGGGTCTTCATGAAAATTAGCATGGAGGTTCCCATGGGGTTTAGTTTTGCATGCCACATTTTGGAACTGATCCAAAAAGAATTGGAGCCACAAAGGGGGAATTCAGATTTTAAAATATCAATCTTGTTAACGCTATTTATGTGAAAGTACTGATGAGAACTTTTTAAAATTTTATGTTTAGGTTTCTCTTTGGGTCTAGTTTACATGGTACATTTTGGGAATGATCAAAGAAAATAAGGGGCTCAAAAAGGGAACATTTTTTAAAAATATTTGAAGCCAAATATCTCAGAAACTATTGGATTATCAATATATGGTTGCAAATTTGTAGTAAAAGATGAGTTCTACCTCCTTTGAGGTCAAAGGTCAAGGTCACAGTAATTTGTAATTTTTTAAGCCAAATATCTAAAAAGTTTGGATGTTCAATATATAACTTCTGTCGCATAGAATGATATGAGTTTTACCACCCTGGAAAATGTTAATGTCGTCAGAGCATTTTTTCCAAATATCTCAGAAACTATTGAATTTTCAGTTATTTTGTAATAACAAAACAATTTTGGGTTTACTCCGGCTATATTTCCTTCAGCTGTGAAGAGCTTATGCTTTTAAATAGTGGTGTTGAGAAATTAGCACATATAAAAATTTGACCTTAACTGGATGAGATCATAATTATAGTTGTTTGCAATTGAATAATCATAAATTATTATGCATGTAGTACTAAGATTTCTTTTTATTTGTTTCTCTTGTTTTTATATATTTATCACACAACATCACTGGTGCTAAACCATGCCTTAAAGTAAAGAAGCCAATATTTTGTATCTCTCTGTCATTCATAAGATCTACAACTAATTATCTTATATAAATTAACTCCAAATTTGGAAAGAGTATGCTCCTCTCTTTAATGTAAGACTACTGATAGTCTATTGTGGTATACACTGTATAGGGAAGATTGGATTGCCAGTATTACATAACCAACTTTGAATCAACAGCTGGCAGGAACAAATACACAAGTTAGCCTAGCAATGTCACTTGTGGGGAAATTCCATTCACAAGGTCAATTAGTTTTAAGACTAGTCTATTATCGTTTATAATGAAGAAAGGGTAACCAATGTTTTATAACTGGTCAACCAAACAAATTAATCTGTTTCACCCACAAATAAAAATAGACTGATCCAATTGTTTATTGGAGTCATAGCTGGCCAATACACTCCTTCAACAGAATTTCATGTTACAATACACAGCTTGTCATTATTTCATCTTAGTTTCACATACATGTACAGGTACCTGGTCATCTTTCTCGAATCTTGCCTAGGGGTTCCTTGGGGTCTTGTTTTGCATGTCACATTTTGGAGCTGATTAGAAAAAAATTGGAGCTTCAAAGGGCTTGGAATTGAAATAGAGGGTCCGGTTATTGAAGGCATATAGAGAAATAAAAGTAAGAAGGGTAAGAACAGTCAGTCATAGGTCTATTAAAGATCTATTGATGGTGGGCGTCAAGATCCTTCTAGGATCTCTTGTTCTTAGATACATGGCGTAATAGTCACATAACAACAACAACAACAAAATTAGAAAGGAAAACATGTGTTCCCTTCCCCTCTACTGGGTTCAAGAACAAATAATTAGTGGGCTTGTAGTTTTTAGCATGTCTCTCTACCCATCATTTTGTCTGTAATTTTAAGAAAACTTGTCTTTATTTTCTAAAAACAAGAAAACTTGTTTTTATTTTCTTTTAAAACAAGATCTGTTGATATGGAAATTGTAGAGACAAAAGTTGTGAAACTAATTGTAATTTAATCTAAATATCCTTTCAGTATGTCTGACCTGTATTGTAAAGTTCTAACAGAAATGGTTTGCATCTCATATATTGAGAAAGATTCTTCTACCATTGACTTTTTCCTTTTAATGAAAATGCTCATTGAAGTAAACTGTAAAGTGAGATAACAAATTTTGAGGGACATTGGTGTCAGAGAAGCGTGGTTGTCAGCATGTTTACTTCTCATCGATGCGCCTAAGGTTTGATCCTTGGATCTGCCAGGGAAGTATGTGAGATATTATGGTAGTCATCAACTCAGACATGTGGGCTTTTGTCCAGGTACCCCAACAGCAAGGACCCCCATACATGCCTACATCAGAGCCAACGAGAAACATTAATATAAGTTAAGAAAATTGTTGTAAAATGAATACAGATAAACAAATTTTGAGATGATTTTGACACTCGTTAACTTTTCCATTAGTAAATTCATTTATTGCTTTGCCAGTTGGAGTTAAGTTTAAACAGAGGAAACAAATGAAATTTTGTGCCAAATTGGTTTTGGATGGATGTTATCTTTTGATTTCAAGTGTTTCTGTTGAAAGTGGTACCAGGTATTTATCACTTTTCATTAATGGATGAGGGAAAAAAAAGGGAAAATTATGATGGTCTTGAAACAAACTGATAATCTGGTTCAGGTAGTTTTATCCTAATAAGAAATAAAACCAAGCTGAAAGCTCTGTTTTCTACTGTTACACTAGAGCTTGGCGCTGTCTTGGGTCTCAGCAGAATTTAAAAAGTTACTCAGAGTGCAGGCTACTCAAGGTCATATCTGAAAGGTCAAGGTCACTTAAAAAATGAAGCTTTCATTTCTATGAAGTACTTGTCCCTATAACCTTCGTCAAAGTTTGATTCATACTTCTCACATATATGAAGTGAGGCATGAACTTTGGAAAAAAGCTTACTCAAGGTCATATACAAGAGTGTCCTTCTCAATGGAACCATTCTTTGGTTTGATAATTGTTCTACTGCAGAGTAAAAAAAATCAGGTTTTGAATGATTCTGTATACAGGGTAATTTCTATCCCGTGTTATTTTCAAAATTTATCATTGCAATATTGATACCAACACACAAGTGCATGTTACTGCCTCACGCTCTTAATTTTCACTATATCATATCGACTACAGTGACTAATAGTGGTAAGCATGTTTGCTTTTTGATTCTGGGGTTGTGGTTCAAATCCAAGCCATACTATGGTTGGCTGTCACTGTCTTTCAAATTAGACGGTAAAAACTTAGATTCCATGTCACAGTATGTGTTGGCACATCAAAGAACCCTTCTTGCTCAATGGCCATAAGTGCCAGGTATTGACAACTTTGTTGTCCTTCAACAGCACACACTGACATCTCCATATAAGTGAAAGATTCTTTAGTGGGATGTTTAGCAACTAGACAACCCACTTTTATATCATTACATTTTCTGCTAAACTTTCTTCCTCTTATTCTTGAGAGTTGAGTCATATGAATGATTAAAATGCATGGGAAACACTACCGAAGCGAGATTTAATTTGTTTTTATTAAGAACTCATGTCTGTCTGTATTTTACAAATAAGAGATGCAACTTGTTAATGAGATTATTTACTTATCCAAATTATACCTAATTATATGTAGACTCAAAGTAAATTTGATAATGAAATTAAATAATATATAATCAGCAAAATCAAGCCTACAAGGTATGGTGAAGGCAGTTAAAACACACACAATATGTACAGTGCATTGCTCCTGTAGATTTAAAACAATTATTATCTCTTTATTACACAGATATGAATTCAAAATGATTCATTTTTGATACAGGGTATTTCAAAAAAACTGTCCAGTTGTAGTTTATGTATGCCGCAGCTCTCATTCTTTGAGATTCTCTGTATTTTAACTTTTTCTATTTAACTTTTTGTTTTAATAATTTCACACACTAATAACACTAAAGACCACAATAGTTTATAAACCATTCATAAACAATAGAAGAAAAAGCAAACCATTTTCATACTTAAGGTTGAAAGAGTGAAATGTCTCAATTATTTTTGTATATGAATAAAGTGATTCTCTAGTAGTTTCCAAATTTCTCTCACATGAGAATGTTTGATTGTTGTTGTTAAATGTCCCATTTTATTGTCTTTCAAACATATAAAGATGCAAAAAAAAAATTCTCTGTGAAAGATTTCAAATATTGTCCTGTCCTTTGCACTCAAGGTGATTGATTATAGAGGGTTCTTTTTTCTTGCCTCTACCTAACACTCCTATGAAAGTGGTCACAAGTAGCCTTTGTGGAAACAGAATTGATGTTGCTTCATAAAACAAGAACCAATCACCTCTGGTTCCAGTACAGCTTTGATCATTTTGAACTATATGAGAAAGCTTACTTGTGGGCATGGTCAGTTAATGGTCTACACCTTGGTGTCGTTGTAGTCGGGTTTCTGGTCAACAAACAGACAAACAAAAAATTAAAATAGAAAAAAAGGACACCACCAGATAACTCAGTGTGGCATAAGAACAACATGAAATATTTGTGTGTATGTGCAAGGTGCTTGTAGTAATTCAAGAATATCAATGATTTAAAAGTAATATTTCAGAAAATGTTATTTTTACTTATCGTACTGATGTGAACATTTCATGTACTGGAATAAGCATGATTTCACATTTTGTATAAAATGATTTTTCAGCTTTACATAAAAAGCTTATACCAGTACTTGCCAGGACAAGCTTTTGATATTGATATACCACTCTAGTGAGTTATCAGCAGTAATCAACATGTGTTTGTTAAATAAAATTAAAATGTCCCCCAAGTATCATTTAGATATAGACACTGTATTCCACTGACTAAGATAACATATCATTGGAGAAAAATCCATATGTGATAGAAATATCTCTCAGATCAGCTAGGGTGTACCAAAAATAATCATATTCAGTGGAAAATATATTTGGTGCATAATGAGCTTTGCCATGGTAAGTTAGATATGTTCATCTGTCCGAGGTCATGTGACCTTAATTGTTTGAGAAGTTGCTGATGAAGACACCATAGTTTGGATTGAGTACTTGTCTTAGACAAGGTCAAGGTTGTTTGCACATAGACAATGCATCTCACATCTGCAGATCTCAATCCCGATTTGAAGTTTTTGTGATATCACAATGTATTTTTGATGGTTAGTTTGAGGTTTGACCAGGGTGCTTTGTACTGTGATGTCATCAAGTTTAACAATTTTTTCAGCGGTTGTTGTTGATGCGTTGTTGTTTAACGTCCCACTCAAGATTATTTCACTCATATGGAGACGTCACCGTGTGCCGGTGAAGGGCAACAAATTTTGCCTGTGCTCGGCACTGCTGTCCGTAGAGCAGGGAGGGTTCTTTGATGTGCCAACACCTACTGTGACACGGGACCTCGGTTTTTACTGTCTCATCCGAAAGACAGGGACGGCCAACCGCGGAGTGGTGCTGCAGGAAACGAACCCCGGACCCTTCGATTCGAAGTCGAACACGCTAACCACTCGGCCATGGAGGCCCCTTTTTTCAGCATAAATGGAATGGTCAATTATGGTTGAAAAATATAGTGCTTCACTTTAAACTGAAAGATGTACCAAGACCTTATGTCTCAGCTGAGGTGGCTCAGCTTGTGTTTCTCGTCCTTTTGATGAGACAGAACAAATCACTGTAGGAACATATGCTCCATTGATTGATTGAGATTTGAGAATGCGCCATTGATTGATTGAGATTTTAGGTTAGTTAGTGCCTTTCTAGACTTAATCAACACCCTTATTTTGCAGTGTCAGAGTTTTAGATAGTAAATCTATAGGTAAATAATAAATCATACTAACAATTAGTCCAAATAAGAAGTGCACAGATGTCCATCCCTGTAATCCCGCAGTGCAAAAAGAATAAACAGTGTCTATGCTAAACTACCTTAGAGTACCTTTTCTGCACTCAGAGTTTATTACATATATCATGCACTGTAGCTGGCTATTTTTACTCCCACAATGTCTCTGTTAAATATCATTTCCATTTTACAACAATTTGATACATTTATGTGAAGTATTGACTACGTTGCACTCTCTGTATCCTGAGCTTGGACAAATTGTCTTACTGATACTGTCCGGGTCTCTGGTAGCAGACAGAGTTGTAAAAACAATAAATTTCTGAGAGAGGCTCTTGTTCAGGAGGAAATTTCCTAAATCCTAACTGTCCAGGTAATCCAGTGTTCCTGTCTAGAGACCAGGGTTTTAGTGGTTCATGGAGTAATATTTTCCTAATCTTCCATAATCTGTGTCTCTTTATCTCTTTACGATAAAATTGCAAAAGATGAAGAATTTCTTGCAAGTGCACTTGCATATCTGTTGCTTTTTTTGTGATTTTAGCTAAGTTTCAGTTGCTGTGTAGTTTTTGTGATCACAAGCTTTTGTTGATGTGAAAATCTTGTTAATCACAAAGTCAGAAGTTCAGAGGTCAGACCCTTTGATGAAGACATGGGTAAACCTTATACAGTCCAGCTTCATTAATCCGGATGCCAATAATCTGGATGCTTCACCTTCCGGACGAGATTTCCAGGGAACAAAATATTCAAGTTGCATTAGCCATGAATGCTATGCATGTTTCAGTAATCTGGACACTTCGTTAATCCGGACAATTTACTTGGGGACTAAGGTGTCCGAATTAATGAGGCTCCGCTGTATATTCTTCCACATATGAAGCTGTCAATTTGTTGTCTCAAGGTCAGATTCCTCAATGAGGCAGTTCAGATTTTTTGTAAAATTTCTATAGTAATCCATTATTCTGCTGTCTCACGGTCAAAGGTCAGATATCTTATGTAGTTTTTATGGCTATATACCAAGATTAACCAACTTATGGAGTCATCATTCTATTACCCCAAGGTCATTGTTTACTTTCCCGATGAGGCTTTTTTGTTTTTTCATGAAATGTTTTTTCCCTTATTAACCATCATTCTGTTGTGTCATGGTCAAAGGTCAAAGTCCCTGATGAGAACTAATGACCATATCTTGATATGCTTACTTTATGTAGCTATCATTTTGTTATCTCTAGGTCATTCCTTGATGAGGTATTAAGACTTTAACATACGTATTCTATACTGTATTGAGTTATTGTTAAACTATCTCATTGTGATAGCTAAGATCTCCAGCCCAGGACATGTGCCCAGAGCTTGCATGCACCATGAAACTTGAGAATTTACTTAAGTCAGAGAATTTGCCCTACTCCATCTAATACTGATTAGTTCTGATTGGTTGAGAAGCTCGAGTTGAGAAATTCCTTAGACTTAAGTAGAATCTGAAGCTTTTTTTGTGCCTAGCCCAGATTACAGGATTACAACTGTATCCATTTTCTCTTGCCTAGGTACAGTACTGATATTGTCACACTACAGCCCTAGCCACTCACTGATGCACCAAACCACCTGCCTTATGTAACCATACTGTATGCCCCCCCCCCTTAATTTTTTAATCCATACTAATAGCCTAAATTAAGAAACCAGTTGTCATACATGTATGTGACCATTTTTGCATTTCAAAACAAGTTTGACTGTGTTAAGCTTCATTTGTGGTTCTCCTTTCTGCTTTGCCTTTGACTTTCAACAACAAATTGGATAAAAAAAGAAAAACTTGGAGGGAATAGCAGTTAATGTTCTCATTATATGGAGACAGCTAACATTAATTCTAAAGACATTGACCCAAGAAATATGTCTTTTCAAAGTAATCTGGAAAAGAAATTATTTAAATAAAAGAGAAAAAGGATTGAAAATTATTGGCACAGAAGAGAAACAATATATTAAAAACTGAAAGAGAACACGAGACGGGCTGTTCATCAGTCTCTTAATGAGGAAATGTTCTTCTACGTGACAATTCCAGGCTTTCAGCTCCATTTGTCAGAGCTAGAGGATAACTACATTATCTGTAACAGGTGATTTGAATATTTTTTGGAAGTTGTCCAAATTTAGTTCTTGAGCAATGAATGTCAAAATTATGCTGTTTGGGGATTACTGATAATATTGATAGAAACAAAGATTATGTGAAATTAGAGTCATGATAAAATTATGATAATGACATTGATAATAATGGCAAAGATGATAATTACAATGACATAAGTAAGTGTTGTTGTGATGGTATCATCTATGGTGACAATTAAGATGATGATCATGATGATAATGAAAATAATGATGATATTGGTGATGATGTTGATGACTGTGGTTATAATGATGATGATGATGATAATGGTGGTGGTAGTGATGAAGATTATGGTGAAGATGATGATGATGAGAATGACTTTTATGATAATATGATATGATGGTAGTGGTGATGATGTTGTTTATGACAGTGATGATGATGATGATGATGGTGATGATGATTGCCTTCTTGTAGGTTCTTTAGTCTGCTTATACCTCACTTCTCTAATATAATTGGGACTGGAGCCAAGAAAGTCTTGGGCAATGATGAATATTTTTTTTAACAAATTCTTTCAAGACAAATGACCTGCCTGTGGTGCATTGTTTTTTGTCCATCCTTAAACAATTCTCGTCATCGCAGTTTATAAGAATGTACTGGAGGGAACTTCTTGCATGGAGGTTACTCTTGAGATCTAATTTTGCAGCCCACAGTTTAGAGCTGATTTGAAGAAAAAAATTGGGGTTACAAAGGGAGACCTTAATAGGTTGAGAGTGAGTGACTTTTATCTTTATTTCTGAGAAAATGCTCAATGGATCTATCTAAAATTTTATATGAAGGTTTCAGATGAGTTTAATTTTGCATGCCACATTTTGGAACTGATGAAAAAAAAAAAGAGGCCCAAAAACGTGTAGTTTATACTTTTGCCATCTTTGAAAGTGACATGACACTAAATGTAGGACTAGGGACAATAGCACACTATCAATCTCTCTCTGTGTCTCACAGGGACAAGATGTTAGAGCTATAAGTACATATGTAGTCTCCTCTTCATTAAATCAAGAAAAGTAAGCTGAAGAGGTTTTGCATCTCAGGACTCTGAAAATAAATCTTGAAAAATAAAATGGATGACATTTTCAATTTGGAATAGATTCTGATACATTTCCTGTTAGGATTGCCTACTTTGCAGCATGAAAATATACTTTATTCCACAATTTATGACATGAAATAAAACTTCATGTGGGTTCCATGTGTTTTTGGTGAAGAGCCAGGTCTTTCATCATATCTAACAATGTAATGGAGGTTATATATAATACACAATGATGAAACACAATTGTACATCAAGCCAATAACTGTGAAGTGTTGGCAGAAAAGTTATCTCACAAAAAATGAATTCTGAAATTAAAATTATAAGAAGTTACTAGAATGTATGATAAGAACTTGTGATGTAAACAAGCACCATACCATGATTCAATAATAAATGACTCTTTGTTTTCAAAGGAAACTCAGTGAGTAGTATAAAAATCTGGGCAGATTACATATAGACCTGTTGGTAAAGGTTTCTCAACACAAAGAGCTGGTATCATGTGTATTTTAATTGAAGAATGATAGCAGGAATACATCTCCCCATAAACAAAGATTAAGCACACATGCACTTGATTCTGCACACAGAAATCAAAGGACTGACATTACAGATACTCTCGACTTCCTTTCATCTCTAATGCAGAAGATTCTACATACAGCAGCAGACAATATGATATGTCCTGATTCTGCAGATGAAAGCAAAGATGATTTTATACTAAAAATTTGAAATATTTACAGCAAGATTTTATCAAAGACACTGTATACATGTAACAAATGAACTTGGAAGTCAAGGGGTTTGAGTTTCTTCAAAGTTTTGATGGATTTTATGATCTTTCAGTTTAGAGTGAAAGTTACTATGTCATAGTAGGTACATGTATCTATACATTGGAGACCCCTATGGGCTTCCATGGCTCAGCGTTTAGCATGTTCATACTCATATCATGAATTTGTGGGTTAGGATATGCCCCAACTGCAGTTGGCCACTCCTGTCCTTTGGATGAGGCAGTAAAAACTAATGGCCCATGTCACCCTAAGTGTTGGCATATTAAAGAACCCTCACTGCTCAATGACACTTTTGGCATCTAAGAGCAATTAAAAAAGACACCTAGCTTAAACTAATGACCTCATAGTCTGTAGGTGGACTCTCTTCCATCGGTCCTAGGTGGTTCTTGATAAAATAATGATAGTGGTATAAAACTTTATACATTTTTTAAATGCCATAGTTGTGAGGTCAATATGTCTGATGTTGAGCAAGAGGACCAAAGCTTTTCTTGACGTCAATAGGCAGCAACAGTTTGGTCTGAGGGTTACATAACAAATGTTGGATGAAAAAACTGTCTATAAATATTTGCTATACCTCTCCTTATTGTCTTTTGGCTTGTCCATTGTTGTTTTCATTAATGTAGAAATGGCCAAGAGGGACCCTCATATTTGTTTTCATTCATGGAGGAATGGCCAAGAAGTACCATCTGGTAATGATCTTTGACTCAATTGGATAATAATGAGCTATTACGTAACTGCACTGATAGGATTTAAACAGGCAACATTTCATCGCAGCCAGTCAACATTCATATTGATGTTGACCACCCAACATTTATACCAGGTAAACATGTTGAATCATGGACTTAACAATATAGGTCAGAATATGTTCAAATTTCTGAAATCATCACCAGATTGATGCTGCAGCAACCCTTTCACAGTAACTGTTGTCCTGTACTTCTTCTTGGCAAAATGAGAGAGATGCCACAAGTGATGTCAAGAAACAATCAGTAGTTACAACGACGTTAACTTGTGTTTTCGAGGGTACCAGTAAAATCATATTGCCAACCATGCAGTAACAAACCATAGTTACAGTAAAAGGATCTATAAACAAATTCATGTGTTGTAAAATCAAATGTTAAATATGTGTTTGTGAATTTGCCATGTAGATAAAGTAGAATCATAGAGTCAATTACGGGCTTAATACTAGCTTTACATCAGAATGGTATATTATTGGATTTGGTGACAATCATGCCACATAAACAGTCGCTATTGATTTCACACGGATCACTTTCATGCAACTCTGGGAAATGATATTCGTCATTTCCCCTTCGGCAATGCAAAATATGTAAGAACAAAGGACAAGTAATTGTTTGTCATTTTGCTGTATGCTAATCGTGTCTGTCAGTAAAAAAAATGCAGGTGTCAGTCTACAAGTTTTTGAATTTTCTTATTTCCCTGAAGATTTTTTGTGGTTGTAACTTTCTAATTTTTTTGAGAGACAAGTGCCCGTCTTTTGAAAAATTTAGCATTTTTTCAATCAGCACCTCGAAACTAAAACAAAATTGTTTGTCACTGTAATAGTGCGGTAATGTCATTAGAAGTGAGGTCATGTGATCTCCTGTTTTACCAGATTGAATTAAATGGAAATGAAATTGTGAGGCATACATGTGCTGAATCAATTGTTGTTAAATCAATGGCCTGCTAGAATAGTCCAGAGTGTCACTGTTTGAGATTCAGTGTTCATAGGCTGGCTTAAGAGGCTGCTCTAAAATTGTAAAATCATACTTGTACCAGTGACTGCATAAATGTCTATAAGGGGCTGTATATAGGAGTTTATAAAACCATGACTTATTTATCAAATGAAATAATGTGTTTGTAAAATTAAAAATCTGCCCCTCCTCTTTCTCTTGATTGCAGTAGTTTCACTGTAATTTGAATTGTCTTATAAAGTACTTGAAATTAAACTGGAGAATAAAATGGCAGATTTACATTGTAAGCTTCTAATTATGAAGAGACTAACTGAAACACTAAGAATGGGGTCATTCATTTAAAAATATCTAAAACGCAACAAATAAAAGAAAGATATTGTATGTGTCTAATTAAAAAATAGGAATATTAATGTAAGATCACGTGAAGACTTACAAATTGATTTAATTTAATTCTATATTAGATTAGGTTTTTTTTTAAGGGAAATATGTTGCATAGCAGAGATTAGACTGTAACTTTTGATGTACGTGTAGGAGGGATGGAGCTTTGATAATTCACTCATTGACTCCTCCTGATTATGGATTTCATTTAGGGTCATCTCTTTTAATCTAGTGACCTTGATCTTGGACTTTGATTTACTTATAGAAAACATTAACCTTATTATTTGTAACATCTAACCTACTTTACTGGCCTGTTGGATAAAAGGACTACCTGCCTTATGTATCCTAAATCTTTGCTTTCCAAAGTGGTTTTATTCTGTATAAGTCACCTGAATGAAGAGACCACCTGTCATATGTAACCATAATTTCATCTGCCCTTGGATGTTCTCATAATACAGGTTACTTGTCTGTAAATTAGGGGGGGGGGGCTTTGATGTTTGATTAAGATATCTCTTGTTATACCCCCCGCCAACAAAGTTGTAGGGGGGTATACTGGATT
>JACSZP010027816.1:171-10880 GCA_016161895.1 Pinna nobilis
CAAATAAACCCTTGCTATCCATGTTGACAAATTAAAACATAAGAAGACACCATTTTCATTGTTTTATTAGTCATTTTTGCATGAAAGTACAAACTTGTATCTAATATCCAATATATCGGATATCGTTAGTTTAAATATCGTATCGTATCGTATCGGAATTGTTTGGCCAATACACAGCCCTATAGGATAGTGACTGATATCTCTGTTGACATACCCTAGGCTGATCTTCATTGATACTTACATTGATACTTACTTTTATCAAATGCATTCTTTCAAATACCATGATTATTAAATCTTTAACCTTTAAACATAATGTAAAAGATTCATTACCACCTAGAACTGTATATAGACCCATAAAAATTAAATCAGCAATGCAGTTCCGTTTGCTTTATCACACCTACTCTGTAGGTTGGAAATCTTCTAATTCTCTTCATATATATATTTGCTGGACAACAGACTTTCTTGGTGTTTTGGAAAAGCTTTCTTGTCCTTATGGGATAACTATGATCTTGATCTTCAAATTCTCCCTGTAACATACATATATATTTCACAGTCACTAAGTAGGATTATTGTGTAGGGTGTCAAACTGAAGAACTTTACCGAAACCCGTTTATATAAATTTCTGATAGAGTTTTCTCTATATAAATATCACTTAGATACATTACTAGCTGTTTTGATAAAATATGAAACTGTTTGTGAAAACATTCAATTAAAAAAATTAAAACTTTTTGTTATTCAAATAAATTTTTCTCAACAAAGAGCCGTATCAAACTATTTAATACTACAATGTACCTGTACATGTATATCACTATATGCTTTCAAAACAATTATGCTAGGAAACCTACTCATTTCACAAATAATTGTTCAATAAAACTTCGAACCAATTCAGATATTTGAACATGCAACATTATACACATATATTATGTGCTTTACTAATATTATCTAAGCATTGAAAGTGTTTACTATCATATGAAAACTTTCAGTGGTGTAAATGAAATTAAACGAAGGTAGGTAGCACTTCCCGATAATTTACCTTCAACTTTAATTGATGGCCTTCATATGAACTGTAATATTCATTGTAAATGCGTTTAATGGTTATATTTTCATTTAATTATTTGGTATTTAAAGTAACTTTTAATGAGATTTAAACATAAACCAAAATAGACTTTGCATTTATAACCCTATGATGCAATGATAATAAGTCAAAGTATAATCAGGGATATATAGCAAATACCCTAAATAGATCCCTGGTATCATGGACCGAGTACAACATATCATATTGCAGTGAGTAATGCAATACAAATCATCAGTAAATAATAATTAATTTTCATGTTTTTTATATTCATTGATGTGTAGCAAACATTGGGGTGCTTAAATACATTTTGTATTCAGTGGTGCACAGGAGCGCACCATGTTGACTATGATAACGTGGTACCTAATGTATGTTACACCTCGATGAATGTCAAAAACATGAAAATTAATCTATATACATGTATTTACAAACCATATCACTGCTAATACATGTACATGATCGTCCTGCACCAATGTATGTGATTGGAAAATGAAACACAATATTATAACAAAGTTCACGCAGGAAATGTGCAATGTAAAAGTAAATATTAAATAACAATTAAAATAATCGATAAATTACTAAATTCTCATATTATGTAACCTTCTTTTTCGTGTGGGCCCTCTTCTGTTGAACATTTCTGTCTGGGCCATGTTGACACTCTCGAACTTCTCAACCCATGATCATGAAGGGAACTCCATCATATTCTATTGTCGGACCCTTGACTTCTTGGCTATCCTGCCACTGTATCTTGTGAGATTCTGTTTCTGTAATTCAAAAAATGTCACTAACAGGATTCAAACAATACTACAGTATAAATCAAAGGCCAGACTGATATTTTTATGAAAAGACGGACAAGTGAGTTGTTGTTGTATTGTTGTTTGACATCCCCCTCAAGAATCTTTCACTTATATGGAGATGTCACCATGTACCAGTGAAGAGCAACAATTTTGCCTATGCTCAGCACTTATGGCCAAATAACGGGAAGGGTTCCAAAACTCATTGTGAAAAAGAACCTTGCTTTATACTGTCTCATCTAAATATAGATATGTAATTGAAATACTCCTAACATTAAAACAGACAGTTTGGATTGGTAAATGGAAATACATTGTACATGTTCATCATTTCATACCGAAATAATGATCTTGATTATCAAGTTAAGTCAAGTTAATTTTATTTAGAGTCGGCATATGATCACATATGCATAATAACAACAATCATAAGCTCTGTACAGCTTTTTTAACTGACAACATATGTTACATGTATAAATAATATACAGGTATTATAATTACCACAGGCATGCATAAATCATATTACATGTACATTCATCATTTAGTACATAAAATAAAAATCAAAGACATGCATAAAATATACACATTTTATTATAATACAACATGCTAATGAAGAAAGGGGACAGCAGGTAAAAGGAATATAAACTATGTTAGACAATGAAAAGACACATGGCAGCGATGAAGGATGTTACAAACTGGTATAACTAAGAGCACTAAGTAAAAGGCATGTGAGTAAATAAAAGGGTAAAAAGAGAAAGGGTAGAAGCAAACTCAGATAGGCTATCTAGAGCAGACTTAGCGACAAGGTAAAGGTAAAAAGTGAAGGCAAAAAAGCAGACCAAGCTAGGCTGGAGCAGGCTAAGCGTGAGTTGTCTAGCCCAGCGACAGCCTACCCTGGATACCCACATGAGCAGCATTTGCAGATGTGAATAGTCAGGGAATTCCAGAGTTTGGCTGCCACATAGCTAAGGGCTTCCTTACCATACCTAGTGGTTCCAGCATCGTACTGTCCAGCAGCATTGATCTTGTTGTGGGTTGAACTATTCAAAACAGTTTAATACAATTGCAAACCAGCGTTAAATAATAACTGACGTTTGACAATTGATTAACCATTCTGAGAATAATTCAGATTATGTAGGGAAAGTCCACTCCATGGCAACATGTGTACAAAGTATGGTTATAAACAAACTGAAAAAAACTCTGACTAAGAATGTTGATTATAAATATATGATACTTCTGACTTTACAATTAAAGTACCCAAGCACGGGGATAAATAAAGCAATTATCTAGGCCTATACGAAGATATACATGTACCTGTAGCAAGCATACACAGATCTAAAGGAGAGGGTCCAGCAAAGTTTATACAACCATTGGTCAAATATGCAAAAATGCTTAATTTAACAGGGTTCTTTTTACTTGACACAAGTTTAAAATCCTGGATCTGCGCATGGCGAGCTTTCCTTTATGCATTCCAGAGACCTACGATTGTATACTCTGTTTTTTAAACGACAATTATTAAAGTTGTTGCAACTTAAAATCCTGCTAATATTATTACATGAACTACCCTAGACAGTCAGCGGAGCCTGGTGACAAAGCTATTTAAAAGCTGTTAGGGGTATTTGATGTTTTTCCAGGAGATTTACACCGTTATGTGCTCTATCCCCGTACAGTTTTGGAGAAACAGAGTATAGAGGTAGAATGCTCTGTGTATTGCACTGTAGACCACTGTTAATCTTTATGAATTTTGACATAAACAATACCGGGTTGTGAAAATGATTAACTATGAATGAATAAACTACAAATAAGCTACTATATACTATTTAAAAGCTGTTTGGGGTATTTGACGTGTTTTTCGGGGAGATTTACACCGTTATGTGCTCCATCCGTGAACAGTTTTGGCGAAACAGAGTAGTCTATTAATTATTATATCTAGAGTAGTAATATATCTAGGCCTATATGTCTCACCGGATTCAGTAAATCCCTTGTTTCTCCTGAAGACGCGAACTGTTGAGATGGTAGACAACTCATAATTCCTGATGATGTACTCAGCATCTTCCAAACGCAACACAACACCGTGGAAATCATCGGTTTTTCTGGCGAAAAGTTCTGGCCATTGGTTCGACATCTTTTCGAAATACCCGCGAAAATATTTTATTATTCTCTGGGATGCTTGAATGCAAATCGTCGTTAATGCAACGCTTTAAGAAAGAAGGTTCCGAATGGAAACCACTCCTAGGCTGATCTGAACGAGCCTCGACCTTGTCATAAGCAGTCAACATCTGTCGCTATTTTGTCTTTTGAATCCCGACCCCGCAATCATTATATCGTGCTATTTTATGAGAAAGGCTGATAAATTTTGAAGTATGATCGGGCCAAAGGATTCCATTTAGGTGATAGATAGACAGCATACCTTTTCTTAAATCCAGTACAAAAATTCAAAATTAAGGCGTTGGAACAGAAGATTTTACAAAACAAAACTTTAATTATGCTTTTTGGTGCACTTCATTTCATTTCAATGGTAATATAAAATAAATAGATGATTTAAAAAAAACAAAAAACAAAAAAACAAAACAAAAAAACAACAACACCTATAACATAAATAATGAGAGAAAGTCCCCAATATAACAAAGTTCAGAGAGAGGAAATATGTCGGTACTTTCAAATTAGTCCATCTAAGGTTATACTACTTTTGCAGGTTTTTCCCTTTTCTGTTCAACATATGACTCCCTTTTCCCATTTATTCAGTTTAAAGTATGTCAGAAAATTTTTTGTGATGGTTGTATTAGTGGGGATATTTCAAACGGATTTAGAACAAAAGAATAATTACATTTAAGAAATAGCACTTTGACGAATTTTTGAAATTTGCATCGTGTTTTCGCTTCCTCGCCTCGTACTTTCGCTTCCTCGCATTGTGCTTTCGGGTCCTCGCCCGGCGTGTTCATTTTAGGATGAGAGGGCGATGGCCCAAACAGGACAACGTAATTTACACTGTGTGCTTTTGTTGTGGCCACTGTAACAGCCAAGCCAGACATCCATGCATGACGTTTGAGATGCAGATAAAATAATATGAAATACAATGTATTATCTTTACATATTTATTATACTACAAAGAACTTCAAGGCTGCAAAATAAATAGTATATATTATTTTTTTTAAAAATCTCTTTAAAATTTCGCCTTTCCACAGTAGCGTACATAATTACTGCACAGTGACTCATTAATGAGTGATGATTAACAGCACGACAACGAAAACAACAAAAAAATCTTTTAATTGTCAGCTGTTATTATTTTTATTTGTTTGTTTGTTTATTTGTCTCTAGGACAGTCTATGGCCTTGTCTAATATGCCGAGAGTTATTTGGAGGGGAAGGGAGTGTGGCGCTACTAAAGTTACTGTGACATGATTAAAACCCAAGTACTGCTAAAAGAACGGAAAAGAAAACATACCAATTTAGATTGTCTCCCTTAGCCCACAAAGTTACGTGAGTCGTTTATGCTCAACTTGAATTCTGAACAACGAGTAAACACAACTGATATTTGGCATACTTTAAAAAGAAGAAAAACAAGTTTTATCTATTGACGCTTTATTGAATTAAATAAATAGAAAATATGAGATGCATGAAAATTCTAAATTAAGTATTTCCAAATTGTTAAGTTGAGGAGAAAGTTGAACCGAGATAAATATTTTCGGAGTGTTATTAATTTGAGGGGATAAAGAAGTATGTATATTCTCATAGCCTCATTACAATCTGATTATTTGCCCAGGTAAAGTTATAATCATTTTATAGTACACAAGTAGTTAGTGGTTTCTTTTGCTCACGGTCTTGTTCAATATAATATCTGTTGATTACCAGCACTGAGGGGAAATGTGCACAGTAAGCCATTAATTATTTGTTTTATTACATATTAAAACGTATGAGCAGCTGCAACAAGATAGCCTTCTAAGTATTCCTGCTATCCGAGGCATCAACCAAGGGGTGTTCTGTTGTAGCCGCTTCGGTTCGATATGCATAGCTGACGTAATTTTACAAGGCGCTACATGCAACATCCATCACAGGTACCTTCACTGTCGTAGCCGCTACGACCCGATGTGCTAACCTGACTTCATTAAACAAAGGGTGGCGTCATAGTCATGCAATATCACCTTTTTTTACATGCACGGCATGACCAATAGTATACAATTTAAAAAGTTTAAACTTTATTTATTTTACAACGATTAACAAACAAGTTCAAAATAACAACAATAATTAATGTCTCTCGTTGGCTCTGATGTTGGCGTGCGGGGGTCCTTGTTGTGGGAGGAAACAGGAGTACCCGGAGAAAACCCACGTGTCCGAGCTAGCGACCAACCATACCATCTCACATACTACCTAGGGAGATCCGAGGATCGAACCCGGGTCGCAGTGGTGAGAAACGAGAACCACTATGCTACTCGGACACCCTGTACAATTATTATAGTATACAATTGTTGACTGGGTACGAGGGCAACATCAATTTTGTTGGCACCCTAGGTCGTGCGCGTCGGGCAATAGTCAGAAACGAAGGTGCCAACAGAATTGCTGTTGCCCTCGGACCCAGTCAATAATTGTTTTGTTACATGAAACAATTTTTATTGTCTGGCTGCCGTGTCTAAACTTTCTCCGTAGGCTAACCGGAAGTCCTATACAGGTAATAGAACAGTTCCACGATGCTCGTGAATGACACTGCTATGGTCGTCCCATTAGTATCTACGCGGTCGTACTGGTATGTCAGTCCAGCACCCAAAACTTGTTGTCGTCGTGGCCACAGTGAATTCGGCAAAAGTCACAGCACACATCTTACCATTGACGATGATATTGTGAATAACAAAGGGCAACGATAGGATTTTTTAAAAGTGTATCCAAGCTGTATTCTCCGTCACCACTCTAGGTCAGTAGGTCATGTAATATTCATCCACTTTCTTCCAAAGAGGACATCTTCCGCCGGAATGTATATTTCTTTTTTTGGAAATTCTTCCACAGAAATCTTCCCATCAAAAATTTTCTCCCTTTAAGGGTAGGAATATCCTCGATTTTGCCCGGAAAATGTTTTCTTTTTCCCCATATTCACTGAGTTTTCTTTACCGGAAGTGCAAAATTATAAATAGATGATCCATACAGTTGGACGATAAGCTGCAGGCGCCGTACCAGAATGACGGCGAAATGATATAATGTCGTGAGCTTTCTGAATTTTTTACTTTGTGGAGTCAATACTAGACTATGGTCTACGTTGAAGTATATTTTGGTTGTATAGTAGTAGGCCTTTATTCATGTCAAGTATTGATGAAATTTAAAATTGATCGGTATCAAGGGATTACAATTTCAGCGGAGTTAGATTTATTTGTCGTCTTTAGAAAACCGGAGCATATTGTCAACATTTTTTTTTCTATGAAATTGTAATAAACTCGTATCATTTATTGCCATTTCAATCTTACAACTTTTATTCATCTAATACACGTGAAGAACAATTGCATATTGGTATATTATAAATACTGATTGATAACATGACTTGTTTCTCAGTTTGTGGGACGTCATGTAATAATTCCCTGCTACAATTAAATAGAACTTGTTTTTCATGTCATAATGATGAATGTTCATTCATTGGCATTCGAAGATGTGAGGTTAATCGTTATACATACTTTTCAATAGTGACACATTTTAAATCCCAAATTTCAGCTACATTTTGGAGCAAAACGCACAGGTGAGCGGTTTGACCATGAACCTTTTGTTTACACAAAATATCCAAATACCTATTCGCTTGTTATTTCCTCCATATGAACATCATCTCTCCAACTGCCCCTTCTGGTGCCTTGCTTCGCCAGACTTTCTGTGCCTTTATTCTAGACAGATTCAGCAGAGAATCTATATTATCTTCCAGCTGATGTTCAGTGTAAACAGTATTGAACTGCTGTTGAGAGCCGTAAGACTTAAACAGGTAAACGAACAGTTCCTCGATGCTGGTGAATGGCATTACCATGACCGTTGCATTAGTATCTATGCGGTCGTACTGGTATGGGAGTCAAGCACTCAAAACTTGTTGGCATCTTCGACAATAACCACAGCACACGCCTTACCGATCACGATGATGTTGTAAATAGCAGAGGGCAACGATAGGATTTTTAAAAGCAAATTCAAGCTGTACTCTCCGTCACCACTCTAGGTCAGTAGGTCATGGTATGTATATTCATTCTCTTTCTTCCAAAGAGGACATCCTCCACCAAAATGTATATTTCTTTTTTGGAACTTCTTGCAGAGAAAACTTCCCAACAGGATTTTCTCACATTTAGGGCATTGAAAAGCTCAATTTTGCCTTGAAGTGATTTTGTTTTTTTTTCCATATAGAGTTATCTTTACTGGGAAAGTAAAATCATAAATATATCATCCACAGAGTGTGGATAACAAGTTACATGCGAAGTGCCGGAAATGGCGGCGAAGTGACATAACGTCGTGAGCTTTCTGAATTTTTTACTTTGTAGAGTTAAAACTATGGACTAGTCCAGACCACGGTCTATGTTGGAATTTAATTTGGTTGTTTTGTAGTAGTCAAATGAAATACTAAAGTATGTGTTAGTTTTTGGTGATTCATTGCAATGCTGAGTAAGTTGGCCTTTCTTAGAAACCGGGAAAACGTGCATTAAGAAACAAAACACGCGTTAATGTGTACCAGGCAATAGACGAGTTGTACGATCATTTTTGGCGCAGGCCTTTGGTCAAGTGGAAAAGAAATATACACCCGGGACATAACTGCTATCATAACGGTAAGCAGACCTTGTCGGAGATCAATATTATTATTACTTTATAATTCTAGTTGAAATTTCTACATTACGTCATATTTACATTGGGAAGTCGTAAGCCAAAGTAGAATTGTTCCTTGAATGAATATTAAAAAATATCATAGTGCTGCGCTATCCGATAGGCAATGTAGAACATTAAGGGAGGGGACGTGACAAAAATTATGAAACCATACTCCGAGAGGGACAAAGAAATCTCGATCCCCGACAACGCCAATTGAAATCCATGACTGGGCAAGCTTCGTCATGGGTATACATGTATAGGCATGGACATTAGGACCGAGATTTCTTTGTCCTTCCCGTAACATAGTGTTGCACTGTATATCCTATTAATCTGCAAAGAATGTACTTGATGTATAGAAACTGATAGAAGGATTTTATCCATGTCCTTTGCTGTCCACCAACTGACTACTTTGGATATGTAGGACCAGGGAAAAGTTAAGGCTATGTCCGTGCATTGACCTCCTGCATACTTAATGTCCATCTTGTCGTTCGGATATTATGCCTGTGAAGGGTTGAAACATAGAGTACAGAGCTAGAATTAATAGATATATAAACGTTATTTTTGCTGACGGAATTTTTGTAGACCGAAAATTCTGCATGCGATGGGTAATATCTAACCCCTTGATACATTCACTTGATAACGATGTTTGGGATAAAATGAACTGGAAACAAACATATTGGTTCATACGGGCTAAACATTTTCATGAAAATCAGATTTGTTCAAGTATTTAATGTTAATGAAACATAAAAGAGAAGTCAAATCATGGTTTTCAAATACATTTAGAAAGCATTTAGTGCTCAATTGACTTAACTACAGCAAAAACTCAAACGGCGCTCACAGTAATGACAACTAGCACTTACATGGAGGTAAGTGTGAGCACAGAAGATTAACTTTATAATCCTGACATTGATATTACGTTAAGCTAGAAATAAGAGAAATGCAGAGAAGTTAAAATAAATTATTTTCTTTCTTTTAATCTTTTAGTTTGACATACTAGACTTAAGAAAAAGTAGCTTAAGCGTAATCTAAACAGCCCGTCCAGAGTTACAGGTAACTCATAAATGAGATATCGTTTATCTAATTTAACTCTTGAGGTTTGATCAAGCTGCATTATTTGTCATGTTCATTCATACACGATTTTCAAAAACAGACCTCCTGACTTTTAATTTGTTTATTTTTTCATATGTATAGTATATACAGATTAATATATTGTTCCTAAAATATTGTTATGCCGATTTATAATACATATCGTTATATTTGCCAGATGTTCCACTACGGCGAAATGGGAACTATTTATATACCCGAAATTCTCAGATAAAAAGCAAAATGTGAATAAACCAAAGTAAAAGTTGTATTTATATAGATTGCAGTTTTATTGAAATTGGCAGTGATGTCACATATATTCTATAAATGCCGCTAGTTGATGGACATATGGATCATGGTATCATTGTGTTTAACTTTTGAATACAGTAAAGTCGGTCTATAACGAATCGACTGAAAGCAAATTTAGTGCTATAACGAAGAGGAATAAAATTCCCGAAACGATTTACTATTTAATTATGTAGTAAATTCTGATGCCTAAAACGAAGGGTGTCTATTACGAAGAAAGTAGTCAATCTCCTTTGACTTCGTTATAGACCTCCACTCCACTGTATATTCTTCTGAGCTGTAAACTGATAAGATGTGTAGCATTTCATGTTTATCTGAGAGGGAGTGAATTAACAAACGTGCAAAAAACAATTAACCACAGTCGAACCTGTGAATAACAACCATTAAACGGATGCAGCAAAAGAGCCGTTATAGACTGGTACCGATTTTAGTGAGGTTCATAACATGAACATGCTATCATGAAGTATATGGCATTGTACAAGTATGTATAATATACTGTGTAATATATACTGTGACACGTGCAAACATTTAAAAAACTTTATGTGCTTTCAAATTAATTTTCTTGTTAGAGATAACCTGCCTTAGGGACCCACTGAATTCAAAGAAAACCTGTCTTATGTGACCTAAATGAATGGTTCCCAAAATGGGGTT
>JACSZP010027817.1:0-10405 GCA_016161895.1 Pinna nobilis
GATCAGGGTATTCCAAACTCTCTATCAGCTGTACCTGCAGCTTCAGTTACTGTCAATGTGTTGAGGAATCTGGCCACACCAACCATTACCAACCTGCCAGCTGTAGAGAACATAAATCATAACACCTCAGTTGGGACAACAGTGTTTGATGTGAACGTGGTAGATACAGATCAGGTCTGTTTATGTCTTCAAATGACTATAAATCCAAATCTACCATTTGTTTATTTATTTACCACTCTATGAAATCTAGGACTCTGTATAGTATCTGTTTATGTCTGGTTGATATATCAAGGGACACTTTTATTTTCATGAGTAGTTAACCTCACATAATTACGAGAAATTAAACTTCTCATGAGAAAAGCAGATTAATTGTATCCCAGTATCCTTTGAACCATGGTGTATCAGATTACAAATTTAGTTATAATGTAATTGATTGGTAGAAAAGACTTCTTGTCCTTGTTATAATCCCCTAAATTTATTCATCTAACAAGTTATGCATTTGAAATGATGTTATTTCTTTGGCTTTGTAATTTCTACATACTATAATTCCGGTTTTATTTGTGAGACTTCTTTTTTGCATATTTACATGAATACATTTACTCACATTATCTTGACATTAACAGGCATCATATAACATAAACAATTGTCTCAACATGAACATACACCTACAGTGCAGTGAATAATTGCTGATTTGCCAAAATAAAGACCTGTGAAATTTTCTTGATTTACAGAACTTGTGACTTAGAGATCAACTGCGATGATTTAATGGTGATGTGTAATAGCAAATGTGCCGATGCTCTGCTTCTGAGTATCAGTCTGAGTCTGGGCCTCCGTAGCCGAATCGTTAGAGTATTAATTGCACTTGAATCACTCAGTCTCTCACCTCTTGACAGCGCAAGTTCAAAGCTCGCTGGAACCAAAACAAATCATACAACTTTATTTGTGTATTGCTGTTGGTCTCTCCCTAGGTACATTTGTAACCCACCCTGGGTACATAATGTAACCGGGCTCTATCCTCCACCAATGAAACCTGGGTGCCACCATAGGACTGAAAGATAGTTGAGTGTGGCAAGAAGCTAAAAACAAACAAACTTCAGTCTGGGATTGGTTTACAGGCATGACAAGACACAGTTTGGTGTAGCCTACACAGTTGGTTGTCATGTATTTGCTGTACTCTCTTTTCTGTCAGTCAGTTTATCAAGGGTTTTTAACAATATCATTTACACACATTGTGGTACGTTTTCTGTCCTCAGATCATAACTTAATTATGGTATAACTTTTGAGATCAGCTCACTATTTCATGTGTCTCTTTGGAATTGTGTTATCAATTGTCTATCATCAGAATCGTGTACACCATGCATGCTGATTATATACTGAATCTTTCCCACAGAATGTTTTCGGTGCATTTAATTTCTCCTTGACTGGAGATGACAACGCGCCAAATGTCTTCAGCATTAACCCAGCAACAGGAGTGATCACATTGACACAGAGTGTACTGTTCCTAACGACAAACTCCTACACGGTAAGTTTGTTTTAGGTATTCCTTTCCTATCCATAATTTGTTCTCAGATTTAACACATGGATCTAAATTTCAAACTGCTCATGTGATTAAAAGATTTCAAACATATGTACTTGTGGATCAACAGATTGTCAAATCTCAAAGATTACCTTAATCATTTGTGCTGTTAGTATTCACAATAAACACCAGGAGTGGTCAGCATGTTCGACTTCAAATTGAGAGGTCCAGGGCTTGAGCCCAAGCCACGGTACAGTTGGCCATCCCTGTCCTCCGGATGAGACAGTAAAATCCAAGGTCCCGTGTTGCAGCAGGTGTTGGCACGTTATAGAACCCTCCGTGCTGTACGGCCAGAAGTGTCGAGCATAGGCAAAATGTGTTGCCCTTCACCTGCACACAGTGACGTCTTCATATAAGTGCAACAACAATAAAACAAAACAAACAAGATCAACGCTGGAATATTGAATGACTTATCCTTTGTATGACAATGAGAGTACAAAAAGTAGGTGCTTGATTACAATATAGTCAAAATGGTATGACAAAATAAGTACCGTATTTGTCCTAATAAGTGTGCCTGCTCTAAATAAGGGCACCCAAGAATTTTTTTTATGTAGACTTTTATTACATTTATATCAAAGCCAGTCCATCCACAGGCAATAAAAAGAGAATAAACTTTGATTGACCTTACTGACACACCTGTTTTCCTACTGTGCAGATCGTTATCTGACAGTAATGCATCTTGCTACACTGTGTCACTGCTACATTGTATCAGTACTTCCGCTGAATACAATTCGGTGACAAGGTAAATCAATTACTGTTAACATAGTACAGTTTTTGACCATTTTTTTTTACAGAATCAAATATGCATCATCAAAGAAAATGTTCAGAAATAGAGACACCTTTTGCTTCAATTACATGCATTCAATGCCCTTATGAGGACAAATATGGTACAATGGAATTCATGGCCATGCAGGAAGCATACCTTTAAATTCAAACAGTTTCACTTTCCTTTATTATGTCGCCGATTGAAAATGTGGAGATGTATTGATTTTGCTTAGTTGTTCTTCTTGTTATCATTGTTATACCCCCACACCCACCCACACCCATAAACAAAGTATAAGGGGGTATACTTATAGGAATCACCCAGTTCATCTGATTAAGAGGCTCTAAAAGCTGATTCTCTTTCAGTGTTCGGGATAGGGTTTTCAGGTTTGATAAATACCTTCATCATATTAAGTGCATTTTGAAACCTAGACCTTTAACTAAGTGACCTTTACCTTGAATTTTGACCTTGAAATAGTTGTTGGTTAAGTGTTGAAAATTGTTCTTTGTGCGGAGGGGGTTATTCATCCCATTAGAACTGCTCTGTATATCATTGTTGTCGTTGGTATTATTATTATGCCATTATTATTATCATTACATTTTTCTGTTGACAGTTGCGTGTCCTGGTACAGGATGGTGGAACTCCAAGAAAACAGGATTCTGAAATCTTAACGATCAATATAATCAGGAACTTTGACACCCCAACATTCTCCAGTTCATCATACACTGCAACTGTGAGGGAAGATCAACCTGTGGGATACAGCTTCTTCAATTTAAATGCTGATGACAATGATCTAACAGTGAGTCTGATATTTGTTCTCCTCTTACTACATTTGTATGTTTGCGTGTGTCAATAAACAACCTTGAACAAAATCAATCTTGTAAAAATTCAATTATCAATGTATAATCAAGGGATGATACTGCATGACTGTTCATCGCAATGACTCATTTTTTGTACAGTCAAACCTGTTTTAAGAGACCGTCCAAGGGTAGGAGCAAATTGGGTCACATATGATAGGTGGTCTCTTAATTCAGGTGATTGATGTAGGAAAAAAACATTTTGGGAACCACTCATTTAGGTCACATAAGACAGGTTTTCCTTTAGTTCAGTGGGATCGCTCAGGCAGGTTAGACTGTACATTAAAGGTCAAAGTCTCAAACTAAGGCTTTTTCCAATGAGACCCTTGTGGGTGAAATGAAAATGCTGACATGTTGGGGGCTGTGCCAATAAAGAACCCAGAATTGTATTACATTCACATGGGTAGGATTTGTCTTAGTCACAAAGAAGTTCACCATTTTACCCATACTGCTAGAATTTGTTCACCATATTTAGATATGCTAGGCATTGATTTTCTCCCAATTGCTGTATTTTCTTAGATTCTTCAACTAATATCTTATGTCAATTATCAAACCTGATTGTTTTTGGTTAGAGCTGGTAATGATTCCAGATATCTCATAAACTATTGATACATTTCAGAGTCCTGCAAATGTTGTAAGGTACTACTTTGCTACATCACCAACACCAACTAGGTTCAGAATCAACAGCATAACTGGAGCCGTTGAGATTAACAGTGACTTAACAGGAGAAACTACATCGTCTTACACAGTACGTACTCTCATACCAATTTTTAAAAAAGGATGGGCCGTTGTGGCATTGTGGTTACATGTAGCTTGCTTGCTATCTGATTCTGAGGCCATGGGTTCGAATCTGAGCCACACTGTGATTGACTGTCCCTGTCTTTTGAATGAAACAATAAAAACTGAGGTCATATGTCACAGTAGGTGTCGACATAGTTGAAATAGTTTAGGCCGTGTTTTGTCTTTGTTTTTATTTTCAGAGAATGGAAATGAGGATTTGGTTTAATTTTTTAGATTTGCCTGGCAGCAGCTTTGACTATTTCAATAGCAATTTTTACAGTAAATCTTCGAGTTATAAAACAATGATACTCTTTCATCTTGTCAGAAATTTCAGTATCCTGCCCCATCAACAAAATGTCAGGAGAAGGTATATTGATTGACATGGTCTGTCCAACGGTATCCTCCTGCTTTGGAGCTACAGCTTTAAAATGTTGATGAATATTCTTACATGTCTTGGAGGGGCCTCCGTGGCCGAGTGGTTAGCGTGTTCGACTTCGAGCCGAGGGGTCCGGGGTTTGATTCCTGCAGCGCCACTCTGCGGTTGCCCGTCCCTGTCTTTCGGATGAGACAGTAAAAACCGAGGTCCCGTGTCACAGTAGGTGTTACGTTAAAGAACCCTCCCTGCTCTACCGCCAGCAGTGCCGAGCATAGGCAAAATTTGTCGCCCTTCACCGGCACACGGTGACGTCTCCATATGAGTGAAATATTCTTGAGTGGGATTTTAAACAACAACGCAACAACAACAACATGTCTTGGAGGTGCCTATATCCTTAGGAATCTGATTTTTGTCATACAACAGTAGTTTGACAATGTCACCTTTTGCCTATTAGTTGCATATTGGGATCATGGCCATAGATGAGGGTACATTTTGAGTCTTTGACAGATGTACTTCAAATTCTGTTCTATCACTGAATAGTGAACTAAAGTATGATGCAAACTGAATTACGTGTACAATATGAAATAAAAAGAAATGAAAACTGAGACAGGGACTTTCTACTTCCTATCATAATTACATCTGTTGTCCTGTAAATTGTTTTCGTGAGGAACCTAAATCGGTGACCCTAAATGACTTCCCGTGTCACAAGCAAACCAGAAATTAGACAACAACATTGTTTGTAGTGCAGCAAAAGGAAACTTTGTAGAAGCTGTACAACAATATTTTTAGGAAAATGAAAGTGAGGGAGATCAGTTTTATTTGTTGATTGTTTTTCACACTCTTATCCTTACACTCACCAATACTGGTAAGTCAATGCTACATTTTTAGGGTATTTTTCATAATCTATAGTTCTACAAGTGACTAACTTTAACCTTTTTTGTCTGTTCTAAAAGCCATTTGTAAAATACTCATGATTTTATTATTATTTTTTAGTATCAAGTGTATGCTGAAGATGAAGGAAACTCACCAAAGAGGAGTCCAAATGTACAGCTGACAATCAATGTCCAGAGAAACCAGTTCACACCATCATTTGGCAACCTGCCAAACAGTGTACGAATTTCCGGGAATTCGGCGATTGGCTTATCCATATTCACTGTCAATTCAACAGATGATGACACAGTGGTGAGAGCTCTTTACATAAACACTCACATGCTTTGTCATACATGAAATTATTGTAATGAAGATTATCTGGATGATTGGCTCAATTTTGGCCAAATTAGTGAGATGGTCTCTTTACTAGGCCCATTTTAAATTCGGCCAGTCTCAAAATAACTCTTTTCAATGAATTTACCATTTTGAATTCACCCAGTTTTAAATCCGCCTACTGTCGATGAGGGTGAAAGTGGAGAAAACAAAACAGGGCGAAAAGTTTACCTATATACAGTATCTCTGATTTCTCCCATGATAAATTAACCCTTTCACCCCTGAAATTTAATGGACTCTTCCTTATATCAATGGTTTAGGCAAGCCTAAATGTGTATTCAGGGGTGAATGGGTTAATCAAATACATTACTTGGTTATAAAATGTCTACATTGTACCGATGACAATATCCTGGAGATGAAAGTATGTTCCTCTGCTGAAGGGTGTCTGCTTAGTATACAGTGGAGTCTCANNCTATTGGAAAATTTTGTACCCAGGAAATTTCGTCCGGAACTTGAAGCATCCGGATTAATGGCATCCAGATTATTGAGGTTCGATTGTAAATGATGGTCTAGAAGTAATATAACACTCATGTCTGATGTTATATATTTATTTTATTATATAAATATTTTTTTTTTGCAGTTTCCTTTCAATACCCGGGAATATGAGGCCATTGGAGACGATATTGCTACAACTCTCTTCTCTGTTGGCCAATCAAATGGCTTGGTCTCAGTTCAAAGTGATTTGTCCATTGATAGTTCTGAGTATTATACGGTATGTGGTTTTTATTTCTTTTTAATACAATATGTGGAAATACAGAAAAGTATTACGTCTGAAAATTTTAATCATTTACAATGAAGCCTCTCATTACAGGTTCCAGTGGACTGTTTGTCAGTGCAATTTTGCGCAGTACAAAAGAAAAATAATAAAATGTAATGAAGTAATGTGGTAAAATAACCTATAAATAGTCTGCTGCATATAAAGTGCATATATCAAGGAGAGGAATATAGGTTGATTCTATTTTATGGTAATTGATGTATAATTATTTTCATTATCTTTTACAGTTAAGACTGAGAGTCAAAGATGGTGGTACGCCCTCGTTATCTTCCACTGGCCTACTTCTAGTAAATGTGACGAGGAACTTGAATTTCCCATCCTTCAATCCTACAGTATATTCTACAGATATACTAGAGACACAAGATCTAGGTGTATCTATCCTGAAGCTCACAGCTAATGATCTTGATACAGTGGTATGTCAATTTCTTATTTAGTTCTTTGAGGTTCATTGAGTCAAAATTGGCCTCAAGAATTAAATTCAGGAAAGTTGGATCTCATGTATGGCAAGATAGTATCCAGTCGTAAATATAATGAATTTAATAAAAGCTTGTCTTGTAAAATGAAGGCTATCATTTAAAAACAGCGTGTTATCAATCAGGTTTTTATAAAAAAAATATTGAAGGTGACAGTCTGAGCCAATCAATTCCAAATGTAAATTACATTTCTTTTACAATTGTACCATATAAATATGGAGAAAATATTAAGTGACCAATTTTATGTTCAGTCTTCATAGTAACTTTTTATTTCTCCAGAATTTGAAATTTAGGGACATATAGGTTTTGGTCTGTCTGTTTGTCTACAAAACTTAGAACTTGCTCTATTTTGGTTTCCAGGGATCTAATGGCTATCTTGAGTATACCCTCCTTGGTGATGCCAAAGCATTAGAATATTTCCAAGTTGGTACTAATACAGGAATCATCTCAGTACGTAAAGGCCTGACATCTGATGTCGACGATACTACTACCTACAGTGTGAGTATACCTCTTATCATTACACTATACTGTATAATTGGTCATTGCTACACGACTGAATTTTTGACATATTGGTAGTCAAAGGTCATACTTCCTTTTTGTGCAATACGTCATTTGGGATCGATTTGACTTTACAAATGATGACTTTCATTATCATGTCACACTATTTAGGGCAAAGACCACACATTCCTTATAGGGATATTTCTCAAAATTTGTTTCTCTACAGTCTGAAGAGCTCTCTAAGACATCACAGATATTTTGTATATAGATTTTATGTTTTTTTGTTCCCTGCTTGGCACATGTTTGCCTTTCAATCCAAACATCCCACTGTTGTTACTATAAATCGTCAAAAGTATATACTCTAAATTCTATCGCTGTCATGTGACTACTCACTGTATTCTCTCCTTCACTTCCTTCTTGAAGAGTTCCTGCATCCCAGAAATGACAAATTTCAACTTTTGTTATCTGATTATGTTAGTATTGATCTGGGGCTTTATGAGTTTGACAGTGGCCCATTGGAATTCAGTAAAGGCCTATCAGGCCATTTTTTACGAGTCAAAAGATTGACAGGTGTGTTACGCTGAGTATACATAACAACAACTGAATACTGGTATTCATCTAAGTGGGTAAATACCAAGAACGAACAAAAGATGGAAAGTAACAAGAATATGTACATTTCTGCATGTTCATCATATTGGTTTCGGTATGGGCTGATGCTCTGTTTCTTTAATATGGATTTTACGAAGAATAATAATGATACAGATCTCTTGTAAGTCCTAAATTATCATATTGTTTAATCGACAAATTATAACTTAAATTCAAACAAATATTGTCACAGTCTGATAAATTCATAACAATCGGTCAATTTTTTTGTAAATGATAAGAAACATGATTAATTGAAAAATTGCTCACGAGTGATTTTGATTATAAGATTTCTTGTGAAAAGGGCTGTTGTAATAACGGAATTATCTTGATTAAAGATTTAAATCTGTTTTAAATGTGCACTGGACATCTGAAATTTGTTGATGTTGTTTAAATGTTGCATAGTATATTGATAAAATTGTTTGTGTTTTTTTTAATAGCTGACATTGTCGGTAAAAGACCTAGGAGTTCCATCCAATGCAGGTCTCAACAATGCAACAGTGACAGTTACTGTTCACAGGAACCTGAATAGTCCAGTGTTTGATAATCTGCCATACAATGTCACCATAAGGCGTGATGCAGCAAATAATGCCGTACTTCCTGGCATCACAGTAGTTGTGACAGATGCAGACACAAGGGTAAGATAATAGCAAAGATAGCACTATAATTCGTCTAATTAAGGCTTCTTTTTTGCCATGTTTCAAATTTAGAAGAGCCTTAAATTGTGTTAAATTAAAGAATTTAACTTTATAGGGGATCCTAATTAGTTTTACTCAACTACCGATTTAGCCGTCGATCTACCATTATATCTTTTTTCATTTCAAGAGGAACTTTTAATATTTAAAGGGAAAAGTATAATTTCACAGGGGGTAGAATGTTAATTACATGTAGAGCCAGACTTGCCAATCTAGAAAATTGTTTATGGGAGAGATTTTTCAATTCTATGGGGGAGACTCTCAAATTTAGCAAGAATTAATAGGCTTTTTTCATAAAAAATTATCAAAATTTTAGATAAGAAATCAGGAGTCTCCCTATTTATGGGGGAGACTTGGCAAGTATGTAGAGCAGATTAATTAGAGAAAATGCGATAATTCTGTTCCATCTAAAACTATAAATTTTGTCGTGATAAATGTTTTTTATTTTGCATAGCATAGTGCTTTATACCATTTAGTTTCTCTGATTTGTTTTTTAGCCAATTGCTGTGAACAAATAAAAAATACATGTATTTTGCAATTAATCTCTTCTTTTCTTAAGCTCATTTCCATTTGACTGTTTCTGTATAAATGATTGATATCATTACTTTGAAATGAGACAAAGTATATGTCCTGTAAAATATTGATTTTATGGATGTTTTAAATTTAAAGTCTTTATTATTCCTTAATGCTTTCGTCAAAGCTGTCAAATCTTTGTAAATTATTTTAAAGTGTTTGAATCTGGTCATTTCTAATCTGTGAGAACACCTGCCAATTTATGTGGTAATTTTAGTATTTTTGAGTATTGACTTGGTTTCCATTGGTTTCCATAGCAAATATACTTATTGTTTCTTCTTTTTTTTAATTTAGAATCCATTTAACATCGTTACAACCACTGTAAATGGTATCGGACTAGCGCCATCTATTTTTGGGTTAGTGGGGAACTCAATTCTGGTCACAAGTGCGACTAATTTGGCAGCTGATAATTCAGAATACTACCAGGTAATTCTTTCATTTTCCGTGTTGTCAGTGTCATAGCTGTTATAGACTGACCATATACAGTGGAACCAAGATATATTGAAACCACAGTGGAATGGAATTTTCTGCAAATAAACAGGGTTTTCAAAATAACCAGGTTAAACTGGTAATACATTTAGCTGGGGAATGAAAATCATTTCAAATTAAGCGGGATTTCAATATAAGTGGGTTACACTGTAGAAATAGAGTCAAATGTTCTTATAGTCGTTATAATTATGTATCATACATCCTGCTCCCATTTACATGTATTGAAGTTATCATTTTTGGTTTCTTTTTCAATTTTGTTGCAGTCATTTAGGATGATGACCAGGTTACTGTGATTTTGAAGATAATTTAACAAGGAAAAATTGTAATGTGATTAAATTTATTAATTAGTTGTGCATGATTGACTTAAAATGTTGCTAAATTCAAATGAATTTTTCAATATTTAGTCTACGCTCATACTGATACAGCACATTTTTCGTCATATAATTTAAGGATGACCAGAACTAAATTGGTAGTTATTGGTACAAAATTGGTGTCCTATATGGGGATGTAATAAGTTCATGTTTATTTACTAGTTCTTATGTTGTAGTAGAGATAATCTGAAGCTTTCTTTCTTGGATGTTAGATGTAACTTTTTATTTTGAGTCTTATATGTCACTGATAACAAGTAGGGGTCCAGCCCCCCCC
>JACSZP010027818.1:237-19856 GCA_016161895.1 Pinna nobilis
TTCGCCAAATTTCAAAAGACCGCCAGCGGAAACCCTGTATTTATTAAAATTTAATGTAATTACAAAAGCAGCACATGACCCATATACAGTGGAGCCTTATTTATCTTGACACCTTTGTTCCCAAGCAAATTGTCCAGATAAACGAAGTGTCCTGATAGCTGAAACATACATATAATCTATTAATGTCTGAGGCAAGTTGAAACTTTTTTTCCTTGGAAATGTCGTCCGAAAGGTGAAGCATCCACTTTATCGGCATCCAGATTAATGAGACTTGACTGTACTCTGCTTGAGTAGACATTTTAAAAAGATTTGCTTTATCCATTTCAAGAAAAACTCACCAAGGCAAGTCTTGTAATCTTTGATCAATCTATCCATCTGACTTTGTTTCCTTGGTTTTGTTATAGGCCTTGGACAGTTTCCTCTTGGTATTCACACAGCAGGGTACCATCCTCTATGCCTCTGAAAGTGTTACGTCTCTACTTTGCCATCTGCCAGTAAGTAGTGTCAATGTCTTCAAATTAGCGTTTGATTTTGTTTCAGAAAACATCATATTTTCCGATCATTTTATACATTTTGATGAAGTATTGTTCATTTTGAAATGTAAATCTTCTTTTAATTGAACACTTGTATTTTCCACTTCTGAAATCTGTTTTTATTCACTTGAGTATTTTGTGTTGTGTAAGAGAAATGTCAATATTATAATATCATGATGGCTTCTTGCTTAAATCTGACATTTGTTCAAATGATATTCAGTTAGGCTAATGAGCTTGGCATAAAAAACATACTATGAACAAGTTAAAAATGGAATTATTTTTCATCTGATTTTACAGACAGATTTGATGAGTAAGCCAGTATATGACTACATTCATGAAAACGAGGTGCAGAACCTGTTCAACATGCTGTTCCATTTCAGTATGGTTAGCACGGGTGAATGTAGCAAAGGTGGGTACTGTAAATCCAGAAATTTTTGTGGAACTTTATTTTGGCGAATCAGTAGTTTCATAATTGTTTGTGACACTATATTTTCGCGTATGTGAACGTTTACTTAATAGTTTATGCTTAATGTCCCTTGCTAATGTTAGGTTAGAATATAAAGCGGGAACTTTATTTTCGCGATTAAGTGGTCTCACGTAAATACATGAAAATAAAATCCTCCCGAATAAAACCGGATCTACAGTAGTCAAAATGTTGTCATTTTTTGGAAAGATGATAGCACTGATAATTGTAGTGAGAGTGAGTAGTCAAAATCTAACCACTTCTAGATAGTGAACATCACCTATTGTATGCCCACCTAGTGATGAACAGAACAATGGCTCAAACCTAGCCTGTGGCTTGACCTATTTCTTATACGTATGCTGTGTCAGCATTGCCTCGACAGGGTTCACACCACAAATACAATTTTAGCAAAATGCTGAAAAATTTAGAAATTGGCTGAAAAATATTGACTTTAGCTAATATTGACTTTAGTTAATGTTTTTGCGCTTAAAAATTTCACAGATTATTGTGTTACAGTCAGAGGAAAAACATCGCTGAGGCAATACATTTGTAAAATACAGGTGAAATCTTATCTTTTCCCAGATTACTAAAGATTAATAATTGTTTTGCTCCAGAAAAAATTCATTTGGCTCAAACAATGTCAGTTTGGCTAATTTTTTGGCTAAAAAATTTGAAACCCTGGTGTGATCCCTGTTTGGGTCAAATGCTTATGCACTTTGAAGATCCCTGTTGCATGGGATGATGTCAATTTGGTTAAAATGTTGGAAGCAGCTTAATCGCACCACAGTATAATCGATACGCTGATGACAATGGTGTAAAAACAAAAACAAAACAGGAAAACAAATATCTTTAAACAAATCTTTGGATTTTTTTTTTAATTCGATTTATTTCCTCCAATTTGAATAAAAGAATCTGAATAGTTGATGAATAATCAATAAAAGGAGCGAATTTAACATTAGCCAGAAAAATCCCAATCATTGTAGCCCATCTTCGTTATTTGAAATTACAAATTAATGCATGGAAAATGCACCAAGAATAGAAATCTCGTACCAACTGATACCTCATTACACGGGATCTTACTATTTGTGGAGTTGACTGAACTATGATTCACCACTCAGAATGTTGACCTCATAAATTTGTTATGTAATCTCTCATTAAGAAAGCTAATGTACAAAGTATTTTTATTTTCCCGACAGCTGTTCTGCAGACTTTGATTTTCTATTTTTCGTTCTCACAGACGAGGAGCAGCTCTCTTTCACTTGTCATTTTCTCCGTGGTGCTCTATCTCCAGACGAGTCGCCTGCTTATGAAATTGTCAAGTTTACCGGATTTCAGTACTGGAATCGAGAAAAAGGTATTTCTAGATAATTAGCATTTCACTTGAGCAGCTGATAAATATCTTAATATATCTTAAACAGATTTGATCAAGCCTTGTGATTTCTTCAGTTTTAGTATTTTACTGCTTAAATGTTTTAGTAGAGGATTCTTTAATGTGACGATGCCTCTGCTTTTACTGTCTCATCCAAAGGACAAGAAAAATATTTCTCTCACTCTGGACAGAATAATCCAATTATTTATCTATTCTGAGATATCTCTGTCTCACACCCCTGTGTGCTTATCAAACCCTCTGACGTCACACACCTCACACTTTACCTAATTTTGATGTATTTCGTACGCTTGAATGCTGTATTGCACATATATTTGTGGTTTCAAAAATGCATTATTTGAAGATGAGAGAAAAATAATCAACCACCGCTTTGTACAGAGACCGAGAAATCTCACCCTCTGCCTCGTGTCAAAGATTAGCAGCATCCACAGCGAGGCTTAATCTGTGACACTCGGATGAGATTTTCTGTCTCCGTACACAGTGGTGATAGATTCTATTTATCTTTTCTGATTTGTTTCTTTACAGCATCCAGTCTGGAGGAAAACGTTATACAAAATAGCAGTGGGGTCAACAGTGAAAATAGTTGTTTTTGTTGTGTGGTGCGATTACAGAATTCACATTTTATCAGGGAAATGTCTGTGGTCGACGAATCGAAATCCGAGTTTACCTCACGCCACAGTCTAGAGTGGAAATTTTTGTTTTTAGATCACAGGTAAGTGGATCTGATTATTTGGAACATTCCCATTACTCTACCATTTGGTGGATCTGATTATTTGGAACATTCCCTGTGCTCCACTGTTAGGTAGATCTGATTATTTGGGACATCCCGTTGCACTACTATTGGGTGTATCTGATTATTTGGAATATTCCCATTGCAATACTATTAGGTGGATCTGACTATTTGTAATGTAAGGTGGATCTGCCTATTTGGAACATTCCCTGTACTTTACTATTAGGTGGATCTAATTTTTTAGAACATTCCCTTTGCGCTACTAGTAGGTGGATCTGAATTTTTAGAAAATTCTCTGTGTTGTACTGCTTTGTCACATGTTACCATCTTTTGTATTTCCCTTACATTGCCCATTGAAAAAGGTTAGACCCTATGATGATTGTGATATGAAATATATTGAGTATACATTTGAAATACAGACAGTTTGGTCAGAGGAAGTTGATTTTATGTTTCAGAGCGCCACCTATAATCGGCTATTTGCCTTTTGAAGTTTTGGGAACATCAGGTTATGACTACTACCATCCGGATGATCTTGAGCAAGTGGCCAGTTGTCATGAACAGTGTAAGTATTACATAACAAGAAGTAACAAGCACCTGCAAGAGTTTCAAGGAAAGATAACTTATTTTCTTTATGATTTGATAGTTCAATTTGCCTATTCAATTAAACACATTTCAAAATCAAGTCCTTGTCTCAAGATTAAATATGCAAACCTTTGGTAACCATTTAAGTTCTACTGTGCTTAATAAAGATAATTTTTCAAGAATTTTAGAAGCAAACAAGGCAATTTGAAACTTTAATTTTGGCATATTTTTGTAANNTTGGGAGGTTTTGTTGTATTTGCTTGTTGACAAATATGAAAAGATTAACAGTGTTCACTGAATGCACATATTAACTTCTTATTGTAGTGATGCAGACAGGGGAGGGAACCTCGTCACATTACAGATTTCTAACCAAAGGGCAGCAATGGATATGGATCAAGACTAGATATTATATTACATACCATCAGTGGAATTCTAAGCCAGAATTCATCGTCTGTTCAAATTTTGTTGTAAAGTAAGTTCAGATTTCAAATCTTGTAGTAAGTACAATGAAATCTTGCCTAAAGGCCACCTCGCATAGGAGATCACCTCAAAATAACGGCCATCAAAATTCAGTGTACAGTAGAGTTGGTCTATAACGAATCAGCTAAAAGCGAATTCAGTGCTATAACAAAGAGGAATAAAATCCTCTGGACGAATTACTAGTTATCTATATATGTAGTAAATTCTGATGCTTAAAACAAAGGAGGCCTATGACAAAGTCAACAGTCAATCCTCTTAGACATTGTTATAGACCAACTCCCCTAAATAATTATGATAGTTCGTTTTGATTTCGTTGAGGAGAATACCTCACTGATCAGACCAGTATTATGGGTAGTCTTACTAATGAGGTTCCAATGTATATTTATAATGGATCTGAATAAATGAAAAGTGGCTTTCATAGCCAGGTGGTTAAAGCACTGCAATGTAAAATAAAATGTCTCTCCTCTCTGCCTTTCTTTCAATATCTACAGTAGAGTCGGTCTATAACAAATCAGCTAAAAGCAAATTTAGTGCTATAGTGAAGAGGAAAAGAATTGCCATAAAGAATGACTTATTTATCTGTTTATGAAGTAAATTCTGATGCTTAAAAGGAAGGATGCATATAACGTAATAAAAAATAAATCCCCTCTGACTTTGTTATAGACCAACTCCATTGTATCTTGTTAATTTTGTTAATTTGTTTGTATGTTGACTGATGGAAGACATGGTGTTTTTAACTTGGGTTAATTGCAGTGCTGTTCCACCACTTGAAACTGAATGCTATGATATCACTGACAGATTTGTATGTCCATATGATCAGAGACATGGGAGCTTAAAGTTTAGGTCTCTCAGTTAGTTTGTGTGTCTGCAGAAATTTAAACCTTGGACATAAATTTTGAATGGAAAGGCCTTTCATCTTTCACAGATGTATTTCTGATGACCAGACTTTTCTATTGCTATCAAAACCTTTGACCCAAGATTATGTGCCAGGAATGTATACAAGAAATTTTTGTTTAAGCTTCTATACTTACATGTTTACTTGACACCCAGATTTATTTTTATTTTTATCAGCTATGCAGATGTAAGAAAAAGCATTAGAAAAGACATAGATTCTGACAATAAAGGGAAAAATGGAGAACATCCCACTCATATAAAACGAAGTCCTTCTAGATGTTCAGTAACATCCGGTAGTCAAGCCAGGAAGAGCTGGTCATCTTCACACTCGATAGAGTCATCTACTTCTGACAGACATGTCTCGGGTATGTATATACAGTCTAACCTGCTCTAATGACCCACTAAATATACTGACTTCACATCTTATGTAACATTGATAAAAGACTCCAAAAGTTTTCCTTGTTGCCATGTGTAGCTGATCCACTTGGAAAGCTACATGTGTATAGCATTGTATCTGGTCATTCATCTTTCAATCAATCCTTTGGTTTTTAGCTCACTTGAGCCATTTGCTCAAGTTAGCTCTAGTCATAGAACACCGTCCGTCGTCCGTTTGTCATCTGTAAACTTTTCACATTTTCGACTTCTTCAGAACCACTGCAGAGATTTTGATGAAACTTGTCTCTGAAATTTTAAATATCAGTATTCAGTGAAGCCCACTTATATTGAGCACTGATCAAGTGAAATCCCTCTTAATTTGAAATGATCTAAGTTTTGAAAACCCTATTCATTTGAAATAAATGCATCTTTTAGTTTCAATATATCCATGTTTGACTACAGTTGACATATTAAAATTATTATTTTAAGTTTGTTATGAAAGGGTGTATGATAAATTTATATAAGAATTACTTGATGCGCTGGATCATGTCATGTTAACTGGGGCTGATGATACGGTCGAACGAGGCACTTTGCATCTTGTTTGACCTGTTGACTTACCTGTGTCATTTTGACATGCATGAGGTGTTAGAGAAAGTTACTATTGTGAAAATATATTTATTCTTGAATTGCCAGGAAATCACATACTGGATAAAGAAAATGGAGAAAACTGCCCACACTCTACAAATGTTTCAAAAGACTTACCACAGTCAGTCTCTCAGCAGCTACATCTTTTGCTACAGCAAAGGTACTTGCAACAGCAACAAATGCGGCAACAGCTCTCGGTGTCCTCAGACCCTCCGCAGGTACAGAATCTGCTAAGGGCAGATGACAACAGGAATGGCACGACTAGCACTCCAAGTTTTCTGGGTATTTCTCCAGAGAGAGTGGTAAGTTCTACAGGAAATTCAGGGGAGCATGCATTGTATTAGGCAGCATCCAGTCTCAATACGAGTCTAAGATTCACGAGTGTGACATTAGGACTCACCCTGAAGTTAGCCAATTTACTTATTTAGCCAGCAACTAATTTTTTTTGTAAAAGATTGGCTAAACATAACTCATTATTGGCTAATTTTTCTGATAATAGAATTCATTTTACAACAACAGATAAAACCGTTTCTTCTGCATAGTCTCAGATGATCAAATAAGTAATTTGATGTGATGTAATCAAACAACAGACATCATGAAATAAAGGGGAGATGATTCAAATTTTATGGGAAACAACATACACAGTTGCTAGTAAATATGTAAAATTATTAAGCGTATAATACATACCAGTATTGGTATATGTGTTAAGACGGATTGCAGCATCAGATGAAGATTGTGACCCATATTGTGGACATAATAAGAGAACCTTTACATTTCATGTTAGAAAACCATTGAAGAGAATGCAGTCATCTTTGATTTCTGTATGTTGTGTGGCGTTTGTTTAAAAAATATGATTTCATGCTATAATTTAATGTTAATGACCAGTAAATGGAAAATGAATTAGGAAATACAGTTGAATCTTGAAAGTTCTCGAAGTAAAGCTACGTCCCGATTTTTTCTCTTAATAAGACAATGAAACTAACCCTTGGTTTTCGAATGTTGACGTCGAAATTTTCGATCTCTCGAATAAATCATACAGTTCAATGCTTATAATATCTGTGAAATATCATCTCACTCTTTTGAAAGACTCACTTTGAGTTTTCGAGATTTAACTGTATTTGTATGTGTAAATACAACATAATAATGTGATGTATGTTTACATGTGTTTTGTCCACTAACTGGTCAGTCATCTGTTTGTTTGTAGGCAGTATTCTCAGGAACACACACATTGCCTATGGTTGTATCGTCCACTACGCCTATCTCGGCTATGTCCACCAGCCTAAATCAAATTGCACAGCAGCATGTGACCGACAGTCAGAGTAATAAAGTAGGTCACATTTGCATGTCGTTTTTAAGTTCCTGAAATAAAGAATTTGTAGTTTTTAGACAGGCCATCTGTCTGTTCACAAAACTTTAACCTTTGTCACAACTTTTGAAAGATGCGATAGGACTTTCATTTTACATATACCGGTATATGTTTGTCTGCTGATAAGACCTTTCATTTGTTACAAACATTTTTGACTCTGACTGTGATATTGAATTTAGACCACTTTAAAAACTTTAATTTTCGTTACTTTTTATGTTGTAAAAGCGCGTAAAGCGCAGAGCTTTGGCCAAAACTTGAAGCCCCATTGTGGCATTTGTTAGTGTCTCCCTGTGGGTTAAAGATTCTGGAGTGATATATTAAACAACAACAATTAAACCCCAGCAATATCCAGTACACAACTATTATGTTAATATTAGCTCAGGTATAGCAGAGGCATCTGACATTTTTTTTGGACCCTTTTTGGGCAATGCGACTAGGTTGCTGATGAGAAAATCTCCAAAAAAAATTCAATATTACACTTTATAATTTCCATAACTTCAGTAAAAACAGTAGAAGCTTGTATAGTTAACTTGATGATACTATTTTTAATCTGTAGATGATCTCCCAGCCTTTGTATCTTACTCCTATACAACGACAACTGCATGAGCAGCTCCATGAGAAGTCCAAGCAACTGCAGCAGATGATTGTAAAGCAACAAGAGGAATTACACCAAATCACGCAGCAGCTGTCCCTGGCCCAGCAGGGACTATTACCCGTCTTAGCCATCCCATCTGGAGGTATAGTCTGATATTAGGAATTTGATAGTCACATGTTTTCGTTAACTCTCAAAATTAGAAAATTTAGGCATGCAGATGATGTCATTTTCTCATTTACATATTAAAACAGATGCGTGAAGCTGAGCTGTTCTTCTTTTGTGATTGCTGATTTCCAGAATAATAAATAATGCAATAAACATAGATAATGATATATTTTGATGCCAAATGTGTTAGTTAATTAATTCAAACCATAATATTGCTAAAAACAGTTGTTTTTTTTATTGAGGCTCTACAGGGTAAATAAACAGATAATATTGAAAACATAAGACTTTGCTAAAGACAATACTATGTCTCAGTTGAAAGCTAGTAGGGTATCGAAAATAGGTAACAACAGTTACTGTCATTCAAATGACAGTAAAATGTACTACTGTGTTCGACCAAATTAGTGTTCATGTCCATATGAGGACCCCTCTCCATGTGAATTGTTTTTTACTCATGATCAAGAATTTTTTTTCTGGTAGTTGATGAGGAATTGTGGGCCAGAAAAACAGAAATAAAAGTTTATTTATAGCCCCAAGCAACAGAAGAATGTCAACAGGCATCCTCAATTACAACTATGACAACTTAACCATCATATTTTCTTGTGATTTCAAATCAGTAAGCTAATAAATGGCCTCCATTTTACCCCACTTTCTTACTGTTCTTTGTACTCAATTCAATTTCGCAAACTTTCAGGCTACAGGACTCAATTTAGAGTTCAGTACTTAAAAGCCAAATGTCTCATATATACACTGGAGTTGGTCTATAATGAAGCCAAAGGGGATTGACTTTTGACTTCGTTTTAGGCATCCCTTATTTTAAGCATCAGAATTTAAAATATATAGATAAATAGTAATTCTTCTCGGGGATTTTATTCCTCTTCTTTATAGCACTGAATTCGCTTTAAGCCGATTCGTTATAAATTGACTCTACTGTAAACAAATTTGAGAGTCCATTTCCAAGTTTTAACAACGATCTTGTTTGTACATGTATTTATATTTTTTGTCTTTCAGTAGGTAACAAGTCTGATCAGTGGCTCAAATTTACAGAGCATAGGCCATAATAGTTAGCCATTCACCGACAATCTGTCACAACTGACTATATATGAATAAAATCTTACAATTTTTATTTTTAATTTAGGGAGTTCCATGGTATTAAATCCTACAGCATCACAAGCTGCTACAGCTATTCCCCCACAAGGGGTCTCTCTTTCTGGATTACCGATTCAAACAATGGCCCCGATCATATCTGTGCAGCATCACAATCCAGTGCAGACAGGTCAACAGTTCCTACCATTCCAGTTAATGCCCCAGGAGGCAGAATTAATGCCCTCATTCTCATCAGTATCACCTACCAGGTCACTACAATGAAGTCTCTTCCATCACGATTAGAAGAGTTAAAACTCATAGTTCATATTGTCACAGTATCATCATCATTATCAGTATCATCATCATGTAAGCTATGTCATATACTTCTTATTCATGAGGATGGTGCAAAGCATCATGGTCATGTTGGAAAACATTTTTGATAAGCCCTGTGATTTTTCTTTTTATTGTCTACACAAAACGTTTCAGCTATGTCATCTTTTTTCACTTCAACTTTGTAAATCATAGGCCAACATGCTTTTTTTCATCGGGGTCGTATGCTAATTTAGACATTCCCTACTGAATAGTCATTTGTTTTTTATTCATTGATATTCTATTTTTATCTCTCAGAGTTCATGTTTTAATGATCTCTTGTTTTGTTTAGGAATCAAGAATATTTTTGGGTTAAAATGGTGATTCCTTACAATTGGAAAATGGGGATAAAAGAAAAAAAGAAAAAGTCGAGGTTTAATCCAGTCTGTAGTTTTCAGATAATTGTAATAAACTGATAGGGGGAGTTAAGTGATCAGTGTTTCCCTGAAAAATGATTCTGTTGAAGAAGATAATATATCTTGTGATTTGAGAATCAGACAGAGCTGAACTTGAGTTGTACACATTACCAGTACTCCACAAAGGTTAACTTTCTTATCTATGTACAGTCACTATTCACAGAATTTTTGTCTGGTCACCATCGGAGCTCAGTGACCAGAGATTTTTTTAAGTGACTTTTAGGTGAATTCCATTACAAATACTCAGTTAGTGCTAATGTACTAAGTAACAGTAAAACGGTGTGATCTGTAACCTAGTGACAGGAACTCTTGTAAGTCCTGACATTCTCTGTCACACGGAAGAACATGCTTTACCCAACATTAAAAAAATAGCTCTTTAAAAGAGGTTACCTCAAGATATCATTGGCTTTAATTATGAGCGCTCATTGCAGTAGTCATGCTCAGAATGTTCATTTTGATTGATATTAAAGTCTGAACATGTTAGAAGCTGAAAATTATCGTTATTAAGCTTAGGATTAAATATAATCTCGTTTGAACGGAAATTTGGGGTTGAGATGTGCTCAATCAGATTTGAAAAGTTGTTTAATTTGTTTACTTAAATGCCTAGCACCAGAGTGTCTTGAAGTTTAATATGAGTGAGGGGGTCTGTTTTCAGAAAGATACGGCGGCTTAAGTAAAGCTTCATGCAAGGCATACTCAAAGTTATAACTTGTTATTTATGAACTTTTAAGTTTCTACCATGCTTCAGTAATGATAACCAGAATTCAAATCAAATAGTCTGTGGTTTTATATAAAATGTGATACTTTGAAATTGTTGACTTAGAGCTAGTATAGTAGAACCTATCTTTAGTGACTGCCTTGTTTAGTCCCTAAAATGTCTTTTTTGCCAGCATTACATAAGATTTGGGTGTTCTTAGATTTTAGTGTTTCAGTTTGACTGTCTGTCTGTCATTTTGCCTACAAAAACTTTACTATGGCAGTATTTTCCCTAAGAACCGGCTGGCGGCCAAATTGACCGTTTCAAACGATTTNNCCCCCAGATCCCCATCTTGGCCTGTTTGATGCACTTTCAAGCCTGTTCAATTAAAACGAAGGGAAAACACTGTATGGTAAGTTATAGTCCTTTCATATTTAACTGTATTAATGTTTGTTTCCCATTCCAGAATCATTCATACATACATATTTAATCAAATGTCACTGAATGACCGCAAATTTTGTCCTATGCTTGGCACTAATGGCTATTAAGTACATGTAGTGAGGATCGTTCGTCTTTGACACCCACTGTGACAAAGGGCCTAAGTTTCTAAGGTCCCAGTTGAATGGCCCACAACAGTGGCTTCAAACGTCTAGTGCTTGGTGAGGAAATGGTTACTGCCTTTGTGCATGACTTTGTCTGTTGTGGCCTGGACTGAACCTATCTGCATAAGTGACAAACACTTTTGTTATTAGTTCACTGTGGCTGCCAAAACAGCTTATGTCATTTGTATACACTTTTCCTCTGTAGAGATGTTGTAAAGACATATGTTCCTGTAAGATAGAGGTCTCCAAAGATAGGTTGTACTAATGTTAATATTTTTTGCAAAGACTTTCTTATGAAATATGTCCCACTTATTCCAAAGGAGTAGATTTTACTTTTTTATGACATGATCTTGCATTTTATTGGAATCACAGTTTTTGAACCAGTATAGGCTTTTAATAGTGCAAAATGAATTTTATGTTAACTTATGATGTTGTACATTTTGTATAAAGATGTTAATAGAACGATATGTTGTTTTTGTTGTATTCTTAATATATATTTTAAGTTGTTATTAGCGGTGATATGCTGTCTTATTAGCTCGTGTGTCATACAGACGGGTTGATATTTTCTGGTCATTTTGTATCCTTTGTCCACTGTCCCTTGCCTGGCCTAATGTTAGTTAAGTAAAATATCTTCTCCACAGAAACTAATGGGTCAGTGAGAAACAAAGCTTGGTGTGGCAGTACATCTACCCAAGTAAGTAGCCATTGTCACAGGGACTTTCAATACAACGAAGCTTATACTGTGTAGTTATTTAATTTCACGGGGAAAATTTCAGTTTTGAAAAAGAACACTATTCATGCTTATAAAAAGTAGTGCAGAACTTCTAACTTTTTTAAGGCACTTTAGGCATTTGTCTTGAACAAATGGAAAGTTGAGAGATGATTCCACGAATGATAATTATGTTGTTGATTCTAAAATAATATTTTGTGTCATGACACAAGTTTTGACTTAAATCAGGTGTTCATTATATTGCTCCTGACAAACCTTTACTGTATCAAGTACTTGATTTTGATACCAATACATTTGACCTAGTGTCCTTGAACTTTAACCTTGCAATCGTTGTTTGGTTAAAGGTACACTTGGACTCATTTAGCAAAAATGTTTCATACACAAGATAACGACGGAATCATGTACAAATGGATATAATTAAGCGATTTACACATTAAAGATGGTCAAGCAAAAATGTTTCATACACAAGATAACGACGGAATCATGTACAAATGGATATAATTAAGCGATTTACATGGAAATGAATACAAACCGTAATTGTGTATTTTTTATTTTTTAAAGGACGATATCATTATATTGCGTGCATATTTTTTTTTATTTTATCAACTACATCCTTTAATTTTATGCTGGTGCAAATGTGATATTTCAATTTTGTAATTCTGTGAAGTATTTACCAGTTAACCAGACCAGTGCACCTTTTCAAAGCATTTATACAATCCCCTCAGAATCTTACAATGGGTCCTCATTCCATATCTTACGCCCTTGTTTTATTTTGCCGGTGTTTTGATCATTTGAGTTGGAGGGTTTGGTTTGTGACTGAATAGATAACAAAGCCCCCTAATAAACTTTGTATATGTCTCTTGATATTGAAGGAGGTATTTAAAAGTATTTATAACTTGTGTATTGTAAAAGTTGTAATTGTAAAAAGGACTCAGAAATTGATGCTGTGTAATTTATAGCCTTTTTTTTTACTACGGGTAAGAATTATTAATCTTTATCAGATATAATTTTAATTCTTTGACTCCATAAGATATTTAACCCTTTCAACCCCAAGTATCACAATGGTATCCTCTTTGCTATTGTCTTGGACCAGTCCATTATGGTCTGTGGTGTTTAAAGGGTTAATCCTATAACATGTGTAAATGAATGTTTCTGATTCTGGAATCCTTTTCTCTGAAGATCTTACTATTAAAATCTATCATAATCATAGCACTGATTTCTAAATTTTCGTACGTTGTACATTTAATGAACATTTAATGAGTTACATGCCATTGAAATTGATTTTGTATGTTAATCTGAAATTGTTTGTCAACAAAATTGGTAAAATAAGGTAAGGTAGAATTTGTTAAACAATAAATTCTGAAATTTTAATCACTTTTGATAAAAAAGTGATCTTAGTTGCAAGACTTTTTTGTGAAAAAAGCCTCAGATCTGTTTGCCGTGCTCAGAATGATATTGACACAGCAACTACCCGGTACTGTAATTTTTGACATTTTGTAAATCCATTATGCTAAAATTTTTGCCATAGAAACAATTTTATTACTTTCCTATTTACTTCGAAACATTAGAGAAAGATATTGATGCCATGTAAACAATATACAATGTAGTCCCAAGAAAATGTTTGAGGGATTCATGTTAAATCTATGGAAAGAGGGGAGGAGTTTGTTTTGTTTGAATTTGAAGACTTTTTGTATCACTAGTACAGTAGAGATTGCATAGTAATGCAATCATGAAAAATGAATCCTAGTGCAGAAGTGAATTTATCTTGGTCATCAGTGTTTCAAAAGTTATGTAATATAATCTTCATTGTTTTGCACTTTACTGATGGAGCTAATCCCAACTGTAATCATGCTTTTGATTTCCTCATTACTTTCTGATTCTCTTGATATTATTGGTAAATTATGAAGTTGTGACTCGGTTTGCAGTCATACTGAATATGTCTTGGAATCTTTGCATTATAAGTTGTCCTAGGTTGTTATGTTGTAATTGTGATATCAGACATTATCAGTTATGTTGTTTTTATTGATACACATATGTATAGATAGATATATTAAGGCTCAGAAGATAGTCCAGGTACATGTATCCTGTATTTTGGTTCTGTTTTTCAGAGGTGTGGATTATGTTAAACTGAGATCTTACAAATGTCTCAGTAACTTTTTAGGTCACCTGAGCCACAGGCACATGGTGACCTATTGCGATCGTGTGGTGTCTGTCTTCGTCTGTTGTAAGTCATGTGTTGTGTGACGTGCGTCGTTTGAGAGTAATTTTCACATTTTTGACTTCTTCTCATGAACCACCTGCCAGATTTCAACCAAACTTGGTGGGGGCCAGCTCACTTAGGGGCCCCAAAAGGGGCAAAAGAGTGATAAACATTGGGTACATCTTTAGAAATCTTCTTCTCATAAACCAGTGATCAGATTTCTTTCGAATTTAGGATACTTAATTGTTAAGTAAATATCTACGAAGTTTGCAAATGAAAATCAAATCCATCCATAATTGTGCCACTAGGAGTGCTTTAAGTGCCATGGGGTATTGTTTTATGGAATTTGTTTATTAAATAAAAGAAATCTCAGAAACTATTGCATTTTAGATATATAGTTATGGTGGCAGAATTGTAGACAGCAAAGAGTTCTACCATCCCTCGAATTTTCAGGGTCATGGGGTCAAAGGTCAAAGCATTTTGAAATTTCAAAATACAGTCAAACCTGTTTTAAGAGAGCTTCCAAGGGAAGGAGCAAAAAGGGTCACATATGACAGAGAGACGAAAAAAGGGTCACATGACAGGTGGTCTCTTAATTCAGGTTACTTATATAGGAAAAACCATTTTGGGAACCACTCATTCAGGTCACATAAGACAGGTTTTCCTTTTATTCAGTGGTTCGCTAAGGCAGGTTAGACCGTATCAGTGAAGCCAAATATCTCAGAAACTTAGATTTTCAATATATGGTTACTCTTGCATAATTGTAAAGAGTGATGAGTTCTACCATCATCAGTTTCAAGGTCATGGGGTCAAAGGTTAAAGGTTAAAGTCACAGAGCATATTGAAATTTCTAAATATCAGTTAAAGCCAAATATCTCAGAAACTATTTGATTTTCAATATATGGTTGTTGTTGCATAATTGTAGAGAATGATGAGTTCTACCATCATCAAAACTTTCAAGGTCATGGGGTCAAAGGTCAAGGTGACAGCTATAATAAATTTTGAAGCCAAATATCTTGGATTCTTGGATTTTCAATACATGTACATGTATATGGTTTCTGTCGCATAATTGTAAACAGCAATGTATTCTACCATCATGGAAAGTGTCATGGTAAAGGTCACAGAGCAATTTGAAATTTTCGAAACCAGATATCTCAGAAAGTATTGGATTTACAATATTTGGTTACCCCACATAATTGTAGAGAGTGATGAGATCTGCTCAAGGTCGTCATGCCAGAGGTCAAGGCCACAGAGCAATTTGAATTTTTCAAAGTCAAATATTTAAAAGATAATATTATTATAAAAATGATAATAGGACTTTCAGTACATTAATGTATTATTGTAGATAACGAGTTCTGTCAAAGACAGCAATTTGAAATTCTAGGAGAAATCTGACCAAACGGTTCGATATTTTTCTCATTGGCCCTACTTCAAATTCTATTTGGCTGAAATTACTAAAAACTGTCTAATATATATGTTTGAGTAAAGAGGAAAAAATTCAAGGGTTCTTGTTGGCATATTGTATCCATAACTATGTTTGCTCAGGTGACCATTAAGGCCTGTTGGGCCTCTTATTATTTATTCTCATATTCTGAAACAACATTGTTCATTGCTCAAACATCCTTCCCATCCTCATCTGAATCTAGCATTAACCCTTTCAACACCCACAGACCTTAATGGACTGGTCTTGGACAATTGAAAAGAGCATACCATTTTGGTACTTCAGGTTGAAAGGGTTAACTAAGTTCATGGTGATAGTGTATAGTATAGTATCTGGGAATATCATACACCTGTACATAGAATGTCTTTGCCATATTTATATTGTTGCTAAGATTTTCATCTTGAGGCATTTAGAGTCGGTCTTTTTATTTATGTTACAATAGAGACATATGATATATGTACCTGGCAAAATAGATATCAGATCAGCAAATTTTGTAATACAGAATGTCTGGGGTATTTTATTAGGTACATGTATGTACTGTCAATTTTATATGATGTTTCTCTTAAAAATAGGGCATCATCCATCCTGTAAATTAAACAGATACTACATTTGCAGATTTTGAGTTTGGCAAATTGGGCCATTCCAACATTAGAGCAGTTCCAAAGTGAGTGTAAATTGCTCTGCATTATTGAAATGATATTTGTGAAAAATTGTGAAATAAGCCAAAGATACCCATTTTATTGATGTTGAAAAAAGAGATGACCATATGTTACTCTGTGACACTAAGAATAAATAGGGACAACAGATGACAATTGTCATTGTTATCCAAGAATCCTACAGTTCTACGAGATATTGAGATTTAAGTTGTGGGCCTCCGTGGCAAAATGGTTGCACTGTAAACCACTTGGTCTCTCACCTCTAGTCAGTCCGGTTTTGAGCCTTGCTGGATATTAAAATGATTCCATTTTGCTTGGAGAAGGCCAGTGATCTCTTCCCTGGTACATTTGTAGCCAGGCTCTCTCATCCACCAATAAAAACTGGCTGCCACCACATGACTGAAAGATTGTTGAGTTTGACGTAAAGCAAAAGCTATAAGCTGTTTTTGGACATTTCAAGGACCATTATTATTTTTAATCTTATAGACAGTAAATGAGGCCCATCTGTTGTTTACACTGATGCCTTACAATTGTTCCAGATCATGTCCCACTGTAGAATTTGACTTATGGTTACAACTTGTTTATTATTGATGAAGATCAGTTTAACTCTGGCCCTAATATACATATATGTATACAATTTTGTGTACATATTACAAATACACATTGGTGTCTGCCCGTGCACAGTCTGTACAGCATGCTCAATGCATGTGAAATGCTCTTGTTAAATATATTTGTATATTGTATTTCAATATATTTTGGAATGTATTGTATATTTTGTAAAAAAAAAGAATTAAAGTCCATTTTGGGTATGTACAGAAAGAAATGTATGTCATGGCCATTTGTCAAGTTATCAATAAAAGTTATTGTTGTTCTAATGAGACTCAAGAAGTTGTTAAGTGTTTTATGTCTAGTATTTCACAGCTTGCTTCAATTATTGATTACATTACAACTTCTGATACAACCCCTATTTTCTGCTTTAGTTGACAAGATAAGAGGATTTCTATATCAGTATCAGAGAAAAAGAACAATAGTATCACAGATGGCATAGTAGATGCCTGTCAGCAAGCCCGGAAAAGTGTTTGACCTCTCTTGCCTGTAAAGGTGATGATAAAGCTTGCTGAAGTGTAAACTGGATCTGCAACTTCATGAGAGGAAGCTTGTGTCAAAATTTCAACACCAATTCTGCATCATTTGTGAAAAAAAAGTCTGGGAAACTTTGATCTACTCTACCTGTAAAGTAGGTCATGATGATCCAATTAAGTGTAAAGTGGATCTGTAATTCCGTGAGAGGAAGCTTGTGTCCAAATTTCAATACAGAATCTGCATCCATAGTGAAGAAAAAGTCTTTAAAACTATCACCTCAGACAGAAATCACTAGAACATCATATGTCCCGTCTTATGACAAGGGTACAAAATCTATCAAGGCTAGCTTTGGAATCTTTGACAACTGTATTCAGTGGTATAAAAAAGAAAATCTCTAAACAGCATAGATAAGGGTCTTTTAGGAATTTACTTAATTGCCAGAGACCTCGAAATAACAGCCATCACAATTCAGTCAGTTTTTATTTTTGACAGCCTGAACCTCCATACAGAGACCACTTTTCTTTTGGCCTCCGTATGGAGGTTCAGGCTGTCAAAAATAAACTTTCGGACAACAGCATTGTACATTTGTTTATGCAGAATATGATGATAGGCAAGCCATTAAATCAGACTTTTGTGGTACCATCAAGTCAGGCAACTAGTTTGCGTCCACTTACTGTGTGGAAGGCAGCAGTGACAAATGTAAGTTGGAGATACAGGTCACAACTACATGTATTCTGAATGCAGTACTTGAAGGGTCGTTCAAATGGGACCTTAAAAAATCAAGTCCCAGCCAAATTGTGTGCGTGTTTGTTTGATGCCACACCTGAGAAACTTTCAGTCAGAGTGGCGGCCATCTTTTATTAGTGAAGAAAAGCACCTAGTCATAAATGTATTGTATTGTTGTTTAACGTCCCACTCAAGAATATTTCACTCATATGGAGACGTTACCGTGTGTCTGTGAAGGGCTACAAATTTTGCCTATGCTCGGCAGTGCTGGCCGTAGAGCAGGGAGGATTCTTTAACGTGCCAACACCTCCTGTGACATGGGACCTCAGTTTTTACGGTCTCATCCGAAAGATAAGGACGGCTCGAACTCGGATCTTTTGATCCGCAGTCGAATACGATTACCACTCGGCCACTGAGGCCCCAGTCATAAATGTACCTGGGAAAATATCAGCCTTCCGAAAGTAATTTGGTAATCTTAGGTTCCCGTGAGGCTCAAACCTGGGCTGACAATAGGTGGGAGACTACATCATATAAAGTGCAATGCTCCTACAATTCAGCCATGGCAGCCTCAGAGTCATCCAGAGGGGCAGCATCTGGATAATTGGCATCTGCTCAAATCATGGCTCGAATGTTTAAGGAAAAAAGGGTCATTTTTATGAGAATTTCAGAGATAAGACTTTTATAGGAAATACATGGGTGCTGAAAGACCTGATATAGGTGACATGTATATGATGTAAACACAGTATAAGGCTGGGCTTCATAAAGCTTAAAAAATTTACTTGAGAGTGAGAATTTTCTCAACTCTGGCTTCTTAGCCACTCATTATTCAGTATTCACTGGAATTTAGAAATTATCAGACTTTCAAGTAAATTTCTTTAGCTTCATGGAGCCCAGTTCAGGATTATTGGAGAAACAATAGAAAATATTTCATTTAAGAACTTTTAATTCATAACTGGCAATACTAAGGTCAGATTCCATCAGAAAAGTAAAAAAAAAAAGTGTTTGTGAAACATTGAAACCTTAAGACACCACACTGCTTCAGTATCTATTTCTCTTTAAAATGAAACACTTCATTTTCGATTGTGATTTCTATGGCTTCTTCTTGAAATATCATGATTTATTAGTCACCTTCTGTCAAAATACTTTGAATCTTAATGGTGTGGTGTAAATATTATCTATCTATGTGCTTAACATCTGCACAAGGTCAATAACAGTATACTTATCTGATGTAAACCAGTGTTCCAAGTGATAAAGTATATAAAAATGTGAACTCTACAGAGTCAGTAACACAGGCTCACACAGGTAAAGGTGTTACATGTACCACAGCCAGCAACCTTTATGTCAACCTGTTTCCTTTATATGCGACAGCCCATCACATAGTAAGTAACGCTGTCTCAGAAC
>JACSZP010027822.1:0-10710 GCA_016161895.1 Pinna nobilis
TTTTCAAACCACATGAGCTTACGTTTTACCAGATTATTCAAATGGCGTCTAATAATCACGAAATTAAATATTGATAGTAATACTACGTCGGGAAAAGATAATTGATATTTTAGAGTCTGGCTGTAAATGTTTTAGACCGAAAAAAATGTCCCGGTAATGTGATTGGAACTGCCACTGGATATGCTTAACAATGTACACAGTATCTAGGCTTAAGGAACAAAATATTGTCATTTGTTTGTCGTTATTCTTGCTGTGAAATTCTGAATCGATTATGAATTGAAAATGTGAATAAGAATATTCGAATTATCCGTTTTCTTATTTAGCAGTGAATAGTGTCCCTCTGATCAGGTTAGGTCATACATCGATAAAGAATAAAAAGCATTCTGAATGACAATCAAGACTACTAAAACAAATAAGAACAATTTGGGAAAAAAAAACTTGGACCTTTTCCAGCAAATGGTCAAAATTGCTGATTAGATTCTCTTAAAGAGATGTAAAAAATTATCGAATCTACTGCCGCCGAACAAAGTTATTTAAAACAGCTATTGTTTTATGACGTATTAATGTAGTAAATGGTTTATGAAATTCCCTGTAATATGTGCCAAACTGAACTTCACAGAATGAAAATAAAGATAATATTTCTAAACACAAACCACACAACAAGTAAATCGTGCTCAACAATAAAATGAAAGCTATTCAAGCAATTATCTGCATAATGAAATTTATGATAAAATCAAAAGTTTCCCTTGTTCGTGGAAAATGACTTATGACACTCACCTGGGTCCGATATCGTCCTCTGTGTAAGACTTTCCTCAGCGTGAGCTAATTTTGCAAAAATCACTAATTTCGTTGTCAGCGTCTGAAATCAATCGAAATTGTGGTTTAGGAAATATATATCAATAAAATCCATTTGCTTGATGTATTTGGATTGAGCAACCAATCAAAATTGATGATATATAGAGTTTTTACAAGTGGCCAATCAGATATTACTTATGCAGTGGTTAGTATGCATTGATACCTACAGTCTAACTTGAAAGAGACAACCCTAGGGACGGGGAAATTAGGGTCATATATGACAGGTGGTCTCTTAATTCAGGTGTTTTGTATAGGGAAAAGTAATTTTGAGAACCATACATTAAGGTCACATAAAGCAGGTTGTCCTTTAAATTCAGTCGTTCGCTGAGGAAGGTAGGACCATTATTGACCCTTCCGTTATGACAGAAAAATACCTTTTTCCATTCGAAATTTTACATAGACAAAGCAAACATTCTAAGCTGTACTGTTATGAGCAAATACAGAAGGGTTCCGACCGTATTATGACCTCCAAACTGCCCGAATATTTTCAAGCAATTACGTGAATAATATTTGTATCTAATATTCTTAACCAATAAGTCATTCAACATCTCAGGCGGAAAGGCAAAACAGTCAGAGATAAACTCTACGAAACGTTGGTCTTAAAATAATTAAGGTCTACCATAAACTTCCCCATTTTCAAAGGGATCCGATTACACCCGCCTTTTGCATGATACTTACCCCACTCAAAGGCATGTATTGTGACCTGTTTATATTTGAAGTCACGGATAGAATTCAGGCAGATGAATAGTTTGAAAAACAGAGCAAGTTAAATGGACATTTGTAATATAGAATAAATGAAAGTGACATTATTTTTGGAACATCCACTGGAATGTTTCACATGGCATGCATCACATGAAAAGGTAATGGTTTCGAACAGTGATCGATATCACAATTCCTATTAGGAATGCAAAAAAAAAGAGTTGGGCAAACGCGCATCATTGGATACTCAAGAGGTGAGACCAGGTGCCTAGGAGGAGTGATCTTCCCCTGTACATGTGATATGATTTCTCATCATTACTATCAATTCTCGCCTACAAAAGATACATAGAGGGAAATAAATGATTTTCATTTTAGGATCGCCTAATAAGCATGTCTCGAATTAAATGCGATATTACATATTTGATATACATTTGATACAGCTAATTCATTTTAGCGCAGATTGTAATCGAATGACAATAAAAATGGACGAACTTTTCTTTATTAACATAAACATTTGCGTCTATTTGAGTATATCAGCGATACCTTGAAATTGATGTAATGCTCATCCACTGCTGTCTCAGGTTACCAACTAAGGAAAAGATGAAATAGATTCATCTGCTATAATGAGTTGTTGTCAGACGTCCTTCTTTAAGATTCTTTCACTTAAGTGAAGACGGCATTAAATACCGGAAAGGCTTACAAATATGACCTACCGTACCCTGCGGCTCAGAGGTAAGGCTTCGGTGTGTAATAAATTGACGCGATACTTTGGTTCTAAAGTCTCGTCTCCGGCGGACAGGGAAAACATGCCGTCCCATGTGTTTCTCACATTTTGGACAGGAAAATCCTTACTTTTGCCTGGAAGAGATTTTCTTATCTCACCCTGCGTTATCTCACCATACGTTATCTCACCCCGAAAACCGGAAGTTGACAAACTTGTTCTATTGCACGTCTGACAATTTATTCCAGCTGCATTTCTTTGATTGTTAATAAATGAAAGAGAACTCTGTTCGTACGGCCGAAGTTAAGAATCTTTGTAAAATGTAGACTAAATCTATTCTCTATCTATTTTTGTTTGATTTTTGATACAGTTTGTATCAAATCGTCATTCATAACATATTCCGTCTACATTTTCAACATTACGTCACATCTACATTGTGACGTCATAAGCCAAAGAAGAAATTTTTCATGAATGAATGTTAAACAACCACTGTGTTGCGCTCACCGATATACAGTGCCTACATTCATTATAAATAGTGAGAGAGGGATGTGAGAAAAAGGATCAAACACCATGTTCCGGGAGAGGCAAAGAAATTTCAATCCTCGTGTTCATGCCAATTGTAATCCCTGACTCGGCAAGCCTCGTCATGGATATCAATCGGCATTAACACTCGGATTGAGATTTCTTTGTCTCTCCCGGAACATGTTGTTAGATCCTTTTAATCTTTATGACGTCCAATATTAGACTTGCGGACTAATATTGATCGTTTCTTTATGAAACACACGAAAAAGGTAATGCTAGGTACTGGCGGTTTAACAAATATTCGAGGATATTGTTTTTATTTATATCCTTTACTCTTAAATTTACTAGAGAGAATTTTTCTTCAGGACTATTCTCATGTAATATGACCCATATTGAAACAATGTCCACCATTGAAATTGTATTCCAGAAGAGGAAAAAAATTCATGTCGGTCGAAGAATCATTTCAATCACAGCTGCTACTTAAATAGTGTTAACCTTCATAAATCCTAATTCAAGCAAACTCGAGAAATAAAGATTATATAGACTATTTGTGATATAAATATATATTCGGTTTAACAACTTTTAGAATAATTCAATACGAAGCTGAAGTTTTTGTGTTATATAATATTTCTAACATATCAGGAAGATTTTCTCCTGACATTATCAAATGATATTGAATTCGATGTCTATGAAATTCAATATCCATCTGCAGCAGATGACATAAGGGACAGCTATTTTTGTCATGTAGACAGTCTAACCTAACCAACCTTATTGTATAACTAACCTAGGTGCCAGCGAAGCTCAAATTACTATTCGGTAAAATAACCCGACTCAGACATCAGTTCATGTCTCGAAAATGTGAACTGATGTCTTAAAAGAAAAAAGAAAAATTTACATTCGACTTAACAAAAATATTTCGTCTTTGAAAGGATTTTGTTATGAAAATAATCCGGAATATATCTAATCGCTCCCTCAGCTCAATTTGAAAAAAAAAGTACTCACAAGAAAATGATATTAATTTGTGTGGCTTTAAAGTATGTGGATCATGCATGTTTATGTAAAGTACTACAAACTGATCAAGACTAGACTTGCAAGGTGCGGTTCTAGTTCCTGTTAAGCCTGGTGAATCCGTAGATAAAAAGTACAATACACATTTCACACCCTATGACTAAGTGCACATGTTTTACTTAGGGAATTTGATTTTTGTAACTGCTAAGACACGTGCATTTAAAACACATTTCCTGGATGTAATTTGCCTATCGTCAAAATAAGGATACGTCCGGTACCTTCACAATTAAATAGCCCGTCAAACATTTGTTTGATTATGACGTCACAATTAATTAACGTCAAAAACCAAGCGAAGAGCCGTGTGTTAGACGTTGAAGGTCAATGAACAAATTACTCAATGTATCCTAGTGTTTCTTTGATTTTGTTTATTCAGTGTAACATATAAGAGTTGTTCTACGAGTTGTGCTTTTCACACCGTGGTATAACATATCAGTTATTCATGTTTTTATGTAATATACCTCTCAAAAGAATTTAAGAGTCAACCATTTTTAAGACTATAAGGTGGTAAAGTAGGCCTCCCTAAGTATGACCAAGTATTCGGCGGTTCTTCAACCTTTGCCAAATGTTGTTAATATTCAACTAGTAGCCATTACATTGAGTTTCTGATTAAAGAAAACCGACTTGCAGATGCGTTTTGCAGGATATTTAATAGTGATCGGCTGAGGAGGTTTTATGGTCCTTACGAGGCATGCATCATACAGTAGGACATTGTCATTTACTAGTATGATGAACAACATTCTGACTTGGACGTTACACGACAATACAAACCAATTACACCTAACCATACGCGTAACTCCTGCCAGACACCTGCTGCCTTTCCGTGAGGGATTTTCATTTGTTTTCCACATTGAATCCGTTATTATTCTGGCCTTGTCATATTTTGGGACTTCTTCAACTTTACTTAGGACAGCTGTTGACAATACAAAACATTGCATACGACCCCATCATTGTCTCAAATCTACCTCATGTGACTACTAGACTCTTCCTGGGCACCCGATGTCACTCCTTTCAGGGTTCGCTTTTGTTCATATGTAGATTTCATTTAACTCATTCTGTTTGATTTTCAAGGTTTGTATGCCCTTTCGTTTGGGTTTGTTTAAACCGTGCGTTGTCGGTCTAACTAAAATTGGTTGTGTTTCGCAAATCAGGAGCTGATGAAGAGGTCCAACTATGTAATACTAGCTTGTTGTGTCATTTCTGAATTTAGACTTCAATCATGCTAATTTTAAACGGAAACTAAGGGTCTACAAATGCTGAATAATGTATTAATTCACTTATCCCTCTCCATTTCTTGCTTTCTGATTAAGAAGTTAAAAACTTCCAATGCTACATTAAGTAATAAAATGGGTGAAATTGAAGAAACCAATGGACATTCCAAATAGAATAAGTCAACGACAGACAAAATCGTGGCCAAAACAAAATGGAGACAAAATTACATACAGAAATACACAAATACACTTATAACTAAAAAAAAAAATGTGTAACACGCACCCCATTAAAATACCGGGGGTGATTTCAGGTGCTCCGGAAGGGTATGCAACTCCTGCTCCACGCGTGGCACCCGTCGTGTCACACATTTTCGAATACAAGAATAAGTCACAATCGTTGATGGTCATAAACTCGAAAACAATTTTTAATATAAAATTTAAGTGTAATGGCAAGAACATATTTCAGAGTCAATAAAGGGCTAAGCATACTAATGGCTAATTATTGCTTGGGGCAAGAACATATTACAGAGCCAATAAAGGGTTTTGCATACTAATGGCTAATCATTGCACTGAGTGAGCAGGATCATTTTACTTCCGATAGTTTCGCGCAAGTTACGTACTTAATGCGAGTCAGAACTTCGGTACTTAATCGCGAGACTGTATATTTGCGAGTTTGCAAGCAAAGGGTTTACGGCTGAATGGTAAAATGCATGTTAGAACTTGGTAAGACAATTTTTCGAGATGTTTAATTTCGCAGGTAAGTTTTGTCGAGTTATTTATTTGAAACCAATTTCACGCCAATATTACGTTAATATTATGATATGTAGGTCAGACCTTCTGTTGGTAATGTGATTCACGCCAAATAATTGTGAAAATAACGTAAATACAATTCAAGCACTTTTAAATGATGTTGATGAGTTATTTGGAGTGTTAAAAACAAGGTGCAGTGTTCGACTTTGTAAAAGATGTCATTCAATAGGAAAAAGTACTTATGATATGAATTGCATCAAGGAAAACGAAGAGTTAACACAGAGTTCATATAGTATTTTTCGATTTCATTTGCCATTCAATAACCGGATGTATATTCTTTAAGAATCCACATCACCTAGTGAAGTCTTAGCAAAATGCTGAAAAAAAAAGAAATTGAACCAAAAATATTGAATTTAATTTAATTTTTTGCTAAAATGATCCCACAGATTATTTGGTAACAGTGAGAAAAACATCTTTTTGACAATATATTGGTAAAATACAGGTAAAATCGTACCTGACTACTTCAGATTAACCATTGTTTTGCCCAATAAAAGTTCATTTGATGCAAACAATTTCAGTTTTGCCAATTATTTTGGCTCAAGAATTTGGTGCGAACCCTTGGATATATGAAAACTGATACTGACTGCAACGGAAAACATTTGTGTACCATGTGATAACCGAAAATGTTTGCGCGATACTAACATCTCCAATGGTGATGGAACGTAATTCTACGTAATCTTCCCACTAAAATGACGTAAGCGCGAGAAAGGCGTCTTATAGCGTCATTCCATCACTAATGGAAACGATCGCCCCGCACAAACGGTATAGGTATCACGTGGTACATAAATGTTTTCCATTCGCGAAATGTTAATAATTTATACAAATCAAAACAGAGACTAAGTTCCTCTTGTCAAAGTAAGAGATACTAAAGAGAACCAAGATAGATCGATTTATAAAACATTGTATTTAACAAGTACTGAATATCAATTACCAACGATTATGTAAATGAAAAAGACTTGGGTTGCTGACATGGACTAATTATTGGCAAAATGTGAGAAAAGTGATAATGAATTAGTAAAGAGTTATCAGAAAAACAAGACTTATGAAGAAGACAGCTGATCAATGAGCACGTGATCTGATCTTACGTGATTTTGACACGTGAAGGAAAAAATCGAATTCAAACTGACAACGTAACTTTGTTCATGTTGTTGTTGTTGTTGAACATGTGTTTTATGGTTGCAGGAGGGCGATCTAGTCTCTGTGGTAGCGTTCTCACCTTCAGGTTTTCAGTTCTCGTCCGACTTGCGGTGGAGACCGGCCTTGTCTCGTCATTTGGATGAGACAGTAAAACAGAAGTGTCATAAAAGTTGTCGACAGGTTAAAAAAGCCTACCAAGATTACAGGATGAAATTCAAGCCCTTTACGGGAAATTAGCAACGTTTCTAAATTAGTTAGAGATTCTTCAGGGGAATTTTGTCGAAAATGAATAATATGACACTAACACAGGCTCCCGAAACATTGAAAGTTAACGAGGAACCTGCAACGTGCCGTTACCTTCAGAGAAGTAGACCCTCGGTTTACGCGTTCTTTGCGAAAGGTAGAAAAAACAACCGCGTCCTCGATGAGACTTAAGAGTGAAGCACTCAAAGGGGAAAGGGAAATTTTACTACGGTTTTTGCACATTTATATCTTAAACACCCGATCAGGATGAATAAGGAATCCGTCCACATTCCAGATGGTTTCTACATCACGGAATTCTGTTGAAATATTGAGCTATCATTTCTGTACTTATTGATACAAGCATATCATAAGGATCCATACTGAATTGCGCACACAAAATTAACATGACAACGATGTGATTTCTGAAATAGGGAGACACCTGTGTTCAGCAGTAACTCGTGTTAAGATCTGTAATTTGATTTTTTTCATGACATGCAATATTTACCAACCTTTACTTTTATCCTACTTTACATGTTCATGCTTTGTTTACATAAAGTAAAGGCAACAACACAGGTTAGCGTGTTCGACTTCGAATCGAAGGGTCCGGGGTTCGAATCCGCGCCACACTGCAGTTGGCCATCCTTGTCTTTCGGATGAGACAGTAAAAACCGAGGTCCCGCGTCACAGTAGGTGTTTGCACGTTAAAGAACTCTCCCGGTTGTACGGATAGCAGTGCCGAGCAAAGGCAAAATGTGTCGCCCTTCAACGGCACACGGTGACGTCTCCATGAGTGAAATATTCTTAAGTGAGACGTTAAACAACAATACAACAACAACAAAGGCAACAAATAGCATCCTTATTTCTAATTTCCCCTATTAATATGTACATTTGATCATAAACAAGTTATACAGTTTATAGGAATCAAGTTTTATCACAAAGGTGTCATGTGCAATTATCATTGATAATTAAATCTACTGAAAAATATTTTCGCCAAAATTCTTTTTAATTATATTTACTGCTTGAGTTGTTTACGGACTGTACAAGTGGACACCGACATATTTGTTTTCAATTAAATATTTAAAAGTACATCTGGACTGTATTGTGTTTTTGCTACTTATATGTTCAACATTATTAGTTCTCTTTATCCATATTAGTTTACAGATTTCGTCGTCGTCTGTGTTATTTACAAACAACATGTTTACTTAGCAGCCTACAGGAATTTATTTGTTTCTAGACACAAGTCATAAATATACGAAACTCCTTTTGCGCTACCAACGGGAGTAAGCTCGCTGAGAGGTTGAAAAGTTTTTTTTTTCACGCACTGAGTTTGACTTCTGATTTTCCGTTTACAAGTTTTAGATATAGGACTCGCTATAGTGACTGGTCGACAGGGGAAGCTTACTCCTCCATGGCACCTGATCCCACCTCTGGATTGCCCAAGGTCCGTGTTTGTCTAATATTCACCAAATTTGTATAATGCATATACTGATTATTTTGGCGTTTAATACAAAGGTATTTGTGATTTTTATATTCCAAATAGAGACAAGACATGACAATACATACGGGAGCCTAAAGTTGGTTTCGAGTTCCGAGTTCCGAGTTCCGTTTAAGGAACTCAGTACCAGTTCCGAGTTCCGTTTAAGGAAATCATCTGTATAATGGTCAGTACTGGTAACCAAACAGTTTAATGGTCAGTACTGATCGCTCACCAGTATTGTGGTCAGTACTCTCATCTATGAAAATGGTATGTACTTGGCACTAGTTCTCGCCTGTATGATGGTCAGCATTGGTCACTCGTCTGTGTAATAGTCACTTAATAACCAATACTTGTCACTAATCTGTAAAATGGTTATTACTGGTCACTCATCAGTATGATAGTCATTACTGGTCAATCACCAATACAAATGGTCAGTAATGGGCGCACGCCTTTACAATGATAAATTCTTGTCACTAATCTGTAAAATGGTTATTACTGGTCACACAGTAGTATGATAGTCAGTACTGGTCACTCGCCTTTATGATGACCAATACTTGTCACTTATCTGTCAAATGGTCAGTACTGGTCACTCATCAGTAAGATGGTTAGTACTGGTCACTCACCTATACAAATTGTTAGTACTGGTCACTCGACTATATAACGGCCAGACTGGTCACTCATCTGTATAATAATCATTCATCTTTGATTGTAAGTACTGATCATTCACCTGTAATGGTTAATACCGGTCACTTTTCTGTATATTGCATGTTCAGTATTTTTGTTTTAAATGAAGATAACAGTTTCAGATCGTCCATCCCTAACCCTGATCCGATAAACACTGGCTATAACCGTCCTTGGAAACTTAAAAATTTCGAGGAAAATTACTAGACGAGCGATGACGGTTTAATGCGGGCTAAGATAGGACTAATCAAATGACCAAATAGCATCGGTAACGACTTCCCGAAGGGGTCGCCGTGGCCTAGTGGTCAGCGTGTTCGAATTCGAATCGATTGGTCCGGGGTTCCAGCCCATGCCACACTATGATTGGCCGTCCCTGTCTTTCGGATGAGACAGCAAAAATCGAGGTCCCGTGTCACAGTAGGCCAGCAGTGCCCAAAAAAGCATTTGTCACCCTTCGCCGGCACACGATGACGTTTCTATATCAGTGCAAGATTCTTGAGTTGAACGTTCAACAACAACAACAACACGAAATCCCGATTTAATCATATATATGACTGAAAGATAACTTTGTTTCGAAAGTTTATCAATTAAAAGGTACATGATAATTATGGCACGCAAAAATCACATTAATGAGTTAATCCGAGTTTTTCTCCAGTTTATCTTAGTTTTTCTCATTAATTTGCATTAACTGGAGAAAATCTAGATTTAACAGAGAAAAACTAGGATTAAATGCGCCAAAATCACATTAATGAGTTAATCCTAGTTTTTCTCGAGAAAAACCTAGTTTAACTCAGAAAAACTAGGAATTAACTTGTTAATGTGATTTTGGCGCAGATAATCCTAGATTTTCTCATCGTCCAATGAAAACGTTCGACACAAAATCCTCATTACGTTTAATGGCGCTAAAGCTAAGCGATCAGGCGTATTTTGGTGGCAGAAGGGATGGTCTCTCAATACATATTCCACTCTACTTATTAATTCAATATATGACTTCTTTCTCTCTATTCTCAACTGGTCAGCACAGGATCGAGTCCCGCTGGGATTTTTATGAAAAGTTTGCCCTTTACTTGCGGATGGCCGGTGGGTTTCTTCTCGGGTACATTATAACTGGGTTCTCTCCTCCACCATTTAAAAAAACTGGCCGCCACCATGTGACTGAAAAAAAATGTTGAGTGTGGCGTAAAACACCATTCAAAAATTAAAAAAAATTACTCAATTCTCTATTTTCACACTACATAAAAATTCTGGTTGATTTAAATCTGGGTGAAACAACTCAGGAATATGGTGGG
>JACSZP010027823.1:0-12931 GCA_016161895.1 Pinna nobilis
TGCCATTTATTTGATTGTCTTAGCCTTCACAAAAGGCTTACCACTCGGGAGCATAGTGTTTCTCAAACACATCTTGTTTTGTAGTCTGTATTTGTTTAGTACTGTAACCTCTTTATTGCCTATATATGTTGATTAGGGACAAATGTATTATGAATGAAGAATGATTTATCACAGAGATTTACATACTTATGTATTTATTTTATTTTTGGATCCAAAGATGTCATTGACCTTTCATTTTGTGCACAAGTACACTGTACATGTATTGATGAGACAGTAAAGACCTGAGGTCCCGTGTCATAGTAGGTGTTGGCAGGTTAAAGAACCCTCCGTTCTTTATGGCCATAAATACCGAGTATAGGCAAAATTTGTCGCCCTTCACCAGGACATGAGTGAAATATTCTTGAGTGGGACTTTAAACAACAATACAACAACAACAACTGTACATGTTGTGTGCTTGTATCTGGAGAGCCATTGCAACTCCATGGTGTGGGTGATCGCCTTCTGATCATGAGGTCATGGGTTCAAATCTTAATTCCTTTTGGCTTAACTGCTTTTACAGTCTTTTAGATGAGACAGTCAAGGCCAAGATCCCATGTAGTAGGTGGAGACATGTTAAAGAGCCCTCCCTGCTCTACGGCCATATTGTGCGGAGTATAGACAAAATTTGAAACCCTTCACCAACACTGGTTGACATCTCCATATAAGGTTTTTTGAGTGAGATGTTAAACAGCAAAACAACTATGTTTACGACTAGTCACATTTGCATACTACATGTACCGTACGGTAGGCAAGTTGTACTGGCCCAAAACTAGTTTTGCTGGTCTCATAGCCACAGGGTAACTGTTCACCCTGAGCCCAGTTAAGTTTGTATCTTTGTGTATACATGTACATACAATATTTTTCACGTGACCTTAACTTACTGAAACTTCAAAATAAACTCTTCCAGTCAATAAAAAAGACCTGCTAAAATGTGGCATCAGGGGGCAATGATTAATGGTCTATACTGTTAAGTGTGATTGTATACTTTATGATGTTCTATGGAATTCTAGATGTCTAGATTAGTTGCTCTACATTTACATATAACTGTATCACATACATACAGGTTGCAGCCTATAATTCGGTCAGTCGTCCACCTACCTTTGCACTGTTTATAAAACATGCATTCCAGGCTGTTGTACAAAGTCCATTTACATTTCCCCATGAGCTCCAATCATGGCAATCATAAATCTACTCCATCGTAGGTCAAGGTCGTTATCACAAAAAGATTTATGTCATAGATACTACATGTGTGGATCTTCTTTTCAGTTCCTATTTAGCTCACCTGGCTTATATTTTAAAAATGTTTAAAAGGAGGTCAGATTTTGTTTTCATTACAACATGTATTATATAAATAGAATTCTGTGACCTTTTAACCTTGGTGCCACTGTAGCCCAGTGGTTAGCGTGTTCACATTCTGATGAGTAGGTCATGGGTTGGAATTTGTGCTGCGCTGTGGTTGGCTGAGTGTCCCTGTCCTTTGGATGTCCCGTGTCACAGTAGGTGGCAGCACTTATATAAAAAACCTAACTGCTGCTACAAATGTGGCCTGTGTTCAGCACTAACGAGTAGCCATTGAGAGACGAGGGTTTTTTAACATGCCGACACTTACTGTGAGACAGAACCTTGGTTTTTAATTTATTCTCTGAACAACAGGGAAAGCCAATAACAGCACAGTTTAGATTCAAACCAATGACTACATGATCAGATCTGAAAGACAAACGCAATGCAGATTTGAACCCTTAACCTCATGATCAGAAGGCTGGTCATGCTAAAAACGTGATGTTCTACCACATGGACATTTGAATATCATGAATGCTTACTTGTAAAAGGTGTATGTATATGTGTGTTTTTAGAGCACAGGAGTTCACTCTAAGGACAAAGTCAGTCTGGTGACTTGTGAATGGTTTTTTTTAAAGCAAAAATGAAGTTGAAATGCTATTCAATAACAAGAGAATGACTGTTATTTTTGTGGTGGAGGTCTCTTTAGATCTAAGTACGGATATCACTTACAATAACATAAAAGAATTTGTCCATGTAATTTAAACCCATTCAGCTAAAAATAGATTATACATACCTTTCTTCTTTTCATGTCCCTATGAATTATGAATTTTTTTTTTTTTCATTTTGTGTTTTCGAGGTTTCATCTGTTCTGGTCTGTTTTGTGGTGTAGTACTATTTTGGATATTTTTACTGCAAAAAAATCAAGGGTCACTGTGGCTTTATGTACTCACCTTCAGCTCTTGAGGGGAGGAGTTTAGGAGGGAGGGGCAGAGAAACGAAGGCCACTGTCACAGAAAGTGGCAGCATGTTAAAGAACCCTGTAACAACTACTCAGTGACCGTAAGTGCACAGCATGGGGACTAAAAATAAAATTATTCCGTGACATCTTAGAAAATCTGCCAAGGAAGCAGAGATTAACTCTGCCAAGAATTATGAGATCCCAATCATATTGATTATTTTGTATTATTGTTTTATGGGGATCCCATTTATAAACAAACTTGACCTGCATATTGTCATGCTAGATCTGTATACCAAATTTCAATACAACATATCCAGATGTGTTGGCTGCACCTCACCAGAAACATAATTTTTACTGACCACATTTTTCCGTATCCTACCCTAAAAAACCATGCAATTGATAGTAAAGCTAACCTGTTTTAAGAGACTGTCCAAGGGAAGGAGCAAAACGGGTCACATATGACAGGTGGTCTCTTAATTCAGGTGATTTATATAAGAAAAAAATATTTTGGAATTAAATCATACATTTAGGTCACATAAAACAGGTTTTCCTTTAATTCAGTGGGTCGCTAGGGCAGATTAGACTGTACATTCATGTATTTTTAGCTCTATCTTAAGTTGAAAATCAATTTCCACAGTAACATATTTATCATAAAAAGTATTGCCATATTGCTGATCTCTATACACAGACCCCACTAATGTTTGTCATCATAGAATTTTGACAAATGAAACAGAAGTAATGTAATACTTAAAGTATGGAAGTAGACAGGTGTAAATGGTATGTTACCTGTCCTTAACGAGAACACAGTGGCCACCATTTGTTCACGTGAATACGGCAGATTTTCTGCGTGAACATTAATCGGAGGGCAGACAGAGTGCAGGTTTATGGGCTTATGATGATGTCTGCAATTGGGTGTTAAAATCACGACAGACATAAACCTATTTTGATGACATCGGCATCAAGTGAAATTATTCTGATATGACTAAGTATAGTTGAATTTATAGACTTCATCCAGTTTTGAGAACTAACTACAGAAACATCTCATCTCATTTTATTTTACTTTAAAAATAGTAATCTTGTGTCATAGTACATGTCGGCATGTGAAGACCTCACAAAACTTAGTTGGCCCATGTTCCAAGCATAAGGCATAGTTTGAAGCCCTTCATTGGCATTTTGTGACTTGACTCTTCATTGGCATTTCGTGACTTGGCTCTTCATTGGCATTTTGTGACTTGACCCTTCATTGGCATTTGGTGACTTGGCCCTTCATTGGCATTTGGTGACTTGGCCCTTCATTGGCATTTGGTGACTTGGCCCTTCATTGGCATTTTATGACTTAGCCCTTTATTGGCATTTTGTGACTTGGCTCTTCATTGGCATTTTGTGACTTGGCCTATTATTGGCATTTTGTGACTTGGCCATTGACATTTTGAGACTTGGCCCTTCATTGATATTCGATGACGTCTTGGTACAATGTATGAGCTACAGTTTCTTACTAAGGACTAAGGACAATAAACAACAACTGCAAAATAGTTCTGGGGCTGCTATAGTGTAGTGGTAAAAATGTTCATCTTCTGATTAAGAGGTCCGGGGTTCAAACCCGATCAACACTGCAGTTGGCTGTCCCTGTCATTTGGATGAGATAGTTAAAACCGAGGTCCAGTGTCACAGTAGGTGTAGGCCCATTGAAGAACCTTCCCTGCTCTAAGGTAATTCGTTAGTACCGAACATAGGCAAAATTTGTCACCCTTCACACACACTGTGACGTCTCCAAATAAGTGAAAGATTCTTGAGTAGGACATTAAACAACAATACATCAACAAAAACAAAAAGGTTCGGCTAAAAATTCCAGATATCATTACACAGAGCCTGTGTAGAGAATTGTTGTGGGTAGGTGGTCTTGGAGCATAGCTCATTCTCTAAAAAAAAATTAAACCACAGACTATTGTATGTAGATCATCAATTGTTCTGGTAAATGTATGTTTGTAATGTTGATTAAGAAATAACAAAACACACAGAGAATACATCACCTCGTAATGCTGCTTCAGAAAAGATAACTGTGACACAATAACATCATAACGATCGTTATGCTCATAACATGTATCATCATGTACTGAAAAGTTTTGCTTTAGATTAACTGATTGTACAAAATTTAGCGATGTATGTAAATAAACGCAAAGACTTGAGAGTGAAATGTGCTACAGTGGCACCCATCTTGAGAGCCACTGTCATGAGAATCCACCTGTCATGAGAGACCACCTATAAGACCACCTGTTGAGTAATCTTATGAATAAGCCTGTCATGAAAGACCACCCATCTTGAAAGACCCCATTTTCATGACAAAAGGGGTGGTCTCTCTGGAAAAGTTCCACTGTAATGTCTGAATACTCCTAGAGAAGCACAGTATATGACTTGTACATACCTGAAGAACACCAAGATTTTTGCTGTTACTAATTACCTCATCTTTTCTTGTTACTTTCTTGATGTATTTTTTGCTTTTTTGTACAAGTTAGTCATTGTTTATATTACAGGGTCAGCTCAATGTCCGACAACTTTGGACATACTTCAAGGACCTCAGTGACCCAGATTATGAAAGTCACCTGGCGCTTATCCACAGTCGATTCTCCACCAACACCTTTCCCAGCTGGGAGAGATCTCATCCCCAAAGGTATGCAAAGTCTCTCTGTTTCCATGACAATGTGCATTTCAGTTGTCTTTTGATTTTTTGCTTGTTTAATGATGATAAATTTTGTAAATCAAGGCCTTTTTGAGGTAAGTGCTATTGTCGTTGCTGCAAACTGAAAGTTTGTTTTCTGTGTTGTTAAACGTCCAACTCAAGAATCTTTCATTTATATGGAGATTTCATTGTTTGCCAGTGAAGAGTAAAAAATTTGGCCTTTGCTGAGCACTTAATGGCCAAAGAGCAGTGAGAGTTCTTTAACAGGCAGACACCAGTACTGTAACATGGGGCCTAGATTTTGACTGTCTCATCACAATAAACCAATCACAGAACTATACCGGCCCTTGCTGACTGACTATATTACATAAATGGTGTGACGTCTCCATGTAAGTGAAAGATTCTTGAGTGAGACGTTAAACAACAATACAAGTAACCAACATAGATGGCCTAGGTATACAGTAGGTAAAGTCTTTGTTATTTGATAGTTGTATTGTTGATTTTTTGTTAATTTGTGATTTTATAGGGCCCAGGTAAACATAAGTCCATTTACAAAATACGAATAAAACTAGATTTTTTCTGCTCTGGTTGTAAACTGCAAATACCCTCTTTTCTATGTCATTTTTATGTTGCTGTTTTAAGCGTCTGTGTTTGATTAGATTAGTTTGATGATGCCATTTAAAATTCAAATGATANNTGTTGGTTGGTTGGTTGTATTGTTGTTTAACGTCCAACTGAAGATTCTTTCACTTATATGGAGAGGTAACCATAGCAATTGAAGCATGACATTTTGTCATACTTGTATGCGTACATGTAGCATGTATGGCCCCTGAGTGAGGGTTATTTTAATTTGCCGACACCCTCTGTGATATAGGACCTCGGTTTTTACTGTCTCCTCCAAGAGACAGAGAAACAGCAGTGTGGCACAGATTTGAACCTATGACCTCGTAATCAGAAGAAGAACATGCTAACCACTGAGCCACGGTGACCCAAGATCACATTACACAGGAAGTCATTTAATTCAGTGAGTCGCTACCGCTGGTTAGACTGTATATACTATTTGTGTACAAATCAGTGATCATACAGTAACTTCCTCCAATTAAAGACTGGTTGTTTGTCCCTGGGATGGTCTGTAAATATTTCCCCACATGAAATACCGCATATTAAGTATGGCAATACTTTTAAGTAGTTATACAGGCTTTACATTAAATCAGGTCTAAGTTACATGCAGTGGAGAGATATGATATCGGTACTGTTGACTCTTAACCTACTTCAGTGCCACCTGGTGCACACTTAGAGAATTAATCGGTCAGATTCCAAATAAGAAAATGTCACTTGAGTTACAGGTTTGTCTGTGTGAAGAGCTCTTAAGTCCCCAGACAAGTACATCTTCAGATAACCTAGATAACATTAATCGTTAGATAGATACAGCTTCCCTCTGTGAAGTACACATGTATATTTTATTATGATGGGGAATTTGGGGTCATATATAATAAATATATAATCTTCATAATAAATGTGTTAAGGTCTGTCTGTCTGTATGTCTGTGTCTGTTATACTGTTGTCATGTTGTTGCAATGTCTCACTCAAGAATCCATCTCTTGTATGGATATGTCTCCATAGCCATGAAGTGCAACAAATTAAGCCTATGCTCGGCAGGTATTGCCATTGAGAAATCAGAGTTCTTTGACAAGCAGACACCTACTGTGACACTAGCCCTCCGTTTTTACTGTCTTATCAGAAATATGGTAAAAGCCAACTGGCTGCACCTTGGGTATTTGAACCCATGACCTTATGATATAAAGTTGAACATGCAAACAAAGGAGCAAGCACTGTATAGTTAAACCATTGACCCCCAATGCCACATTTAAACACATCCTTTTTCATTCACTGGAAGAGTCTATTTTGATGAAGATAATTCTATAGAGCCATTATGGCTCAGTGGTTGGAATGTTTGCTTTCTGATTGTGAGGTCATCAGTTCAAATTCACACCACCCTGCAGTTGGCTGTCCCTGTCCTTCAGATGAGACAATAAAAACCGAGGTCACGGTAGGTATTGGCATGTTAAGGAACCCTCCCTGCTATATGACCATATGTGCAGAGCAGAGGCCAAATTTGTCACCCTTCACCAGCATTGGTGATCTCTCTAAGTGAAAGATTCTGGAGTGTTACATTTAACAATTATACAAACAACCAACCAACATCCTTTGTTTTGTTTTTTTTGTTGCGTTGTTGTTTGATTTCCCACTCAAGAATATTTCACTCATATGGAGACGTCACCGTGTGCCAGTGAAGGGCTACAAATTTTGCCTGTGCTTGGCACTGCTGGCCGTAGAGCAGGGAAGGTTCTTTAACGTGCCAACATCTACTGTGACACTTGACCTCGGTTTTTACTGTCTCATCCGAAAGACAGGGACGGCCAAACATCCTTTGTAATACACTGCTTATATTCAAATACATTACATGTATTTTCCTATCAAGCTGGCTATTGCACTTCTATTACTTTTAAAATGTAATACATATTTCACCCACCCTTGATCTAAATTGGACACAAGCTTTTCTCCTAATTTTCTAATTACACAAGGTCTGATTCGCATGGTACACTTATTTTTGTGACACACTGTATAGCCACACTTGATTTCCTGTATAGTTTATGGAGTGCTTAGGTAAAGGGAGACAATCACTATATCACTGTAGGCAAAAACAGGTTGTGATGACCACTCTTAGCTCATACTAACTGATGAAAAAATGCAAAGTGAAAAATTTTGTTTAAAAGTAAGAAAACTAGTGCTTTATTTTTATGCCCTCCAACAAAGTTTGATTGGGGAGGTATAATGGTTTCACCATGTTTTCTGTCCCCAAATTGTCCATAGATGCAATCTTGTCATTATAACCTTGATTGGTGAATTAATTTTATTGAAAATACAATGATAGATCTCCTACTGTAGATAGGGAGGAAGGAAGCATTTCTGCCAAACAATTTTATAGAGGTTATCCCTGCAACAACCTGTCTTCCTTCTCCCCTTTCGGCTCTCAATGATCTTGTATTTGTATATATTCTGTAGATATCTGGCACACAATGGAGAGATCAACACCCTCCGTGGGAACGTCAACCTGATGAAGGCTCGGGAGGGTGTGATGCACAGTCACATCTTTGGGGAAAAACTGAAGAAGCTGTATCCAGTCGTGGAGAGCGGAATGTCTGACTCCGGCTGTGTGGACAATGTCCTGGAATTCTTATGTATGGCCGGTGGCAGGGAACTACCAGAGGTCAGTCTAGAACATAGGTCTATTTCTTTCAAAAATTGTGTTCAAATGGTCTCATTTCATTTTGTTCTTTTGTTGTTTTCTTTGCTTTGTTTTTTTATTCAAAAATGTTTTATGCAATAAATCATTATGTCTAGAGGTTGGTTCAGAATATGGACTTATTTTCTTTCAGTATGTTTCAAGATGGAGTCATCTATCTGAAATTTATTTTATGCTTTTGTTGATTATTTTGCTTTCTATTCTGTTCAAAAGTATTTTGTGCAATAGATCATTATTAGATCTCATCAGATTTTGAGGAACAAGATGCATTAAAAAATTGTTCATGGAAAATATTTCTTTAAATCCAATGTCCTCTAATGGGAAATATCCTTATCCGGTACCCGGTATGTCTGAAATAAACATTACACTCGTCTCACAAATTTTCGGTTCCTTGACCTTTATCAAATAAATCCATGACAATATTGTTGTTTACATTATTTCACAGCCGCATCTTTAAAAGCTTCACAGCAATTTGACACCAGAAAATATCGTGATAGATTCAAGAAACTTTACACATTTATGAGTCAAAGTCCTAATGTATCAACCTTTTTCAAATGGTGCTTTTATTGAAGTTTTATTCGTATAGTTTTGCTGAAGAGCAGTGGAAAAGTAAACCTCCATGATGCTGTTGTAGATTTTTACATGTATGATAAAGTTGTTTCAAATTTGGTTGAGTTTCACATACTACAGGTAATACAATATCTGTAAAAGACCATAGTGTCTGTACCATATGTCTGGCAGGCATCTCTTGTTATGAAATATATTCCGGCTGTCGTTTCTAAAATATGATAGTAAAGTTTACATTATATTACAGGCCATAATATATTTTGGTAGTGGTTTTTAAACATATTACTAAAGTGTACATTATATTACAGGCTATAATGACCATGGTGCCAGAGGCCTGGCAGAATGACACCCACATGACTCCGGAGAAGAAGGCGTATTACCACTGGAGTGCGTTTGCTATGGAACCCTGGGATGGTCCAGGTACGTGTATATGCAGCCTTCTTTCTGTAATTGCCTTTACAACTGGTGACATACATAACATATTGTAATAATGTAATATAGGCAACATTTTCTAGATGCAGTGTTACATATTTTAAGAGACTATCTGTGGGAAGATGTAAAAATGGTCACATATGACAAGTGGCCTCGTAATTAAGGTGACTTTTTCAAGAAAATAAACCAGGACATGGAAAGCCAAGCACTGCAGCATGGTGCAGATTTGAAACCAAACTCTCACAATCAGAAGGCAAACATGCTCCAGTATTTACTGAGCCATGCTCCGAAGAGAGTACAGATACAGCATTATACCCTGCTGGCAATGTTAACTGTATACAGGGTTATTTTCACCCCGTGTTATTTTTGCCCTAATGCGATTGCAAACAGTTTTGTCCCGTTTTAAATTTGCACATTTTTGTCAAAATTCTATTTAATAAATTAACCATTTTGATTTCACCCAGTTTTGAATTTGCCCACTGACCATGGGGGCGAAAGGGGCAAAAATAAAACAGGGGCAAAAATTTCCCTGTATACAGTATTTATTCTTTCAGGGGAGGGGATGTTATTATTCTTGCAGGGGAGGGGATGTTTTCTTTATTCAGATGTGTGGAAAACTTGGCCCCTTCTGTAAATGTCATGTGTATGTACAGAGAGTGTGTGAATGACAAAGCTGCAATGTCCTTTATAGTAAATTATATAACTGGAGAAAACAATTAAGAGAACTTCATCTTCAATTTTTTCCAGCTTTGATGACATTCTGCGATGGTCGTTACATTGGAGCCATCTTGGACAGAAACGGTTTGCGTCCATCTAGGTTTTACGTCACCAAAGATAACTACATGTACATGGCAAGTGAAGTAGGAGTTACAGATCTGCCTAACTCTGATGTCATACAGAAGGTAGGGTCTCATTGGTGGTTCTTTGGGGGGATATAGGAATCATCCTGTCTATCTGTTTGTCCGGTTTAGAAGTTTTGAAAGTTTTGAAAGCAGATTTCTCTTAAAGTATATGGGATAGGACTCCCATCCTTCATACATACCTTCATCATATAAAGTACTACATGTACAACGTAAACATTGGCCATGAACTTTGACCTTGTAATAGTTGCTTGAAGTTTTGAATCGCTGAGTCTGTTGAGAAAAATTTTCCATGGGAGGTATTTTGTCCTGCTAGTTCCTCTAGTCTTCCAGGAAGTAAATTTGAATGGATTTAACTCACCCCTGAAGACACATTTGGATTCTTCCATTTCATTGATTTACAGAATAGTCTACTGTTTTTCAGGGGTCAATGGGTTAAAATAAAATGGCCAGAGGCATATAGTGTTGCCTATGCTCTGTCCCTCCATTCTTTTTAGATTTATTACAAAAACACACTTCAGGTCATGTTCAAATTTGAATAATTTTTATGAGGGTTTTGCCCCGTGGATCTAAGTTCTGCTGCCAGTGGAAGTATTTGTGTTGCCCTGGCACTTCTTGTGGAGCTTACAATAATTTTATCTCCAGATTTGGGTCGGAATAGAATATGAATAAAATATTCTTGGGTTATTTAAACTATATTTTATTGTTTCAACATATAAAATTAATTACATTCGTACAAATAACAGTGACTAATAGGATTCAGAAACACGTTAAGTAACTTATATAAATCTGTCTCCTGGGTTGCTCATATATATGCATAAATGAAAAGAGATCAATGATAGAATTTAAAAATGCAATTTGACTCAAATGTCACAATAAGAGTCTTAATTGTGACAAACAAGTCTTGTATTTTCTTCTCGTTTTGCTACAGGGACGTCTGAAGCCAGGCAGGATGTTGTTAGTGGACACCAAAGACCATCTGTTCATGAAGGACGAGGTCATAAAGGCCAACTTGGCCAACCTGAGACCGTTCAGCAAGTGGCTCTCAGAACAGGTAATGTAAACTATATCAGTCACAATATGAGCTAGTAAGAGACCCTTTAATTGTAACCCTGGTCCTACAATTCTTTTATTTGCAAAAAGACAAAGATACACGCAAAAAATAAATGTTGTTATAGTAATTTATTATTTCTTGACATCATTTTTCTGGGAATCTGTATCATTTTGCCGACCAAAATCACAGGACAGCTGTTACAGTTAGAGGCTCTATAGAAATGCTATATTGTCCTTAACTGATTCACATTTTTCAGCCATTTTCCTCAATAAACAAAGTATGCTGTTAAATCTTGAATTTAACTTTTTAGAGACCTGTAATATTTATGTTCCATACTAGAACATTGAAATTAGAATTGAGGAATGATTTGAACATGTATAATGCATCCGTATTTCTTAGAAATAATCTGGTTTACATGGCCAAAAAGAAAGTCCAATAGAATGCAAATAAATGCTCAAGGCATTCTCAAGACGAACACTATAAGAGTTTCATATCGTATTGTGTACAAAACAAACCTACAATGCAGAGTTTGTCTTTCAATTGTCCACTTGATGTAGTGCCCCACATAGTGACCACCTACCTGGGTGGAGTTCCACTTCATTTTTAGTGGAAGTACACTTTTTCTCCTAGGCAGCACATCTGTTCTATCTTGCGCTATTGTGGAATATCTATGATTCAAAAACAGGTCAATTTTTCTCTAGCTCTTTCAACCTCAAGTATCAGAATGGTACACTCTTTTCTGTTGTCTTAGACCAGTCCATTTCAGATTATGGTGTTTAAAGGTTAATGTGTCTGTCTCTTTTTGAAGTCTTTTATATTGAAGGATTGTCGTAATCTTACTTCACTATCCAATCAAAACATTAAAACTTGTCATGTGACATGAATTCAGCCAATCAGAATAAGGGTATATTAGTGTGTGAATAAACATTGATGTTTTCATTAACAGACCCTGTCAATGGGAGAACTAAGAGAGGCACATGACAGTAGTCAGGTCGTCAAGCCAGAGATTGCCCTGTCAGAACATCGCCACGGAGGCTGTCTGGAGGCGGATCCTAGAATTGCTCTGTACGGGTTCACTGTAGAGGCTGTCAACATGCTGGTATTGCCTATGGTCAAAGAGAAGTAAGTGAAAAGCTCTTTATTTACAGTTTAAAGAGGAAAAGGGGGCAAGGAAAGGGAGCGAGATTGAACCACCTGTATAGAAGTACTGTAAAGCCAGTTTTATTTGTGAGAATTTTATTTTAGCATAATTGTGCAGAACCACATACTCATGAGAATAAAGTTCTCAGTTTATACTCTAACCTGAAATTAACATTCACCATACAGCATAAACTTTTACTATAAAACACACACACACATAATTTGCCATTTTGAATTCGCCTACTGAGGATGAGGGTGAAAGGGCTGAAAACTTTTCTGTATACAGTATTATTCATCTTTTCTGACTGTTTACTGATTTCTATGACTTACCAATTTATTGTTTTCTTTTTATCTTTACAGGAAGGAAGCCCTGGGATCCATGGGTAATGACACACCCCTGGCCTGCCTATCCCAGTACAACCCCATGATATTTGACTACTTCAAGCAGTGCTTTGCCCAAGTTACAAATCCTCCAATTGATCCCTTCAGAGAGAAGATTGTCATGTCACTGGTAAAGATCCTAAATTTTGTCTTGCAACATCAAGTACAGACACTTTACAAAATATGAAATGAATGAATGAATAAGTACATGCATTGAAACAATTCCCTATTGAGT
>JACSZP010027824.1:0-19095 GCA_016161895.1 Pinna nobilis
GTCGGCTTACAATAGTTGTCGGTTTCAAATCAAATGTCACCATTAAAAGTACAGATCGAAGGGTTTTATGATCAGCAAGCTGAATTGACACGATGTTTAGGGTTCAAAGGTTAGGAGGCACAGAGAAACATCTTGTTTTATTTAATTTTAACAGTTTGCTGGTGGCACAATAATCTAGAGACCCAGAGAACGTGCGGTCGGTGCAAAATAGGTTTTCACATTTAACTCAATTCCATTTTGTGTTAACTCTTTAAGCTCTCTTAAACATCAAATGAGAAATGTGCCACTATACATAGAGACGGTCGCCCAATTATATTGTAACCATTCTGAAGAATATAAAACAACAGATACCATGAGACATATATGATATGTCCATGGGGCAACATGAAAATCTGGTAAACATATTACAATACCGAGCCTGCTGAACGTTAGAGGTGGGATCAGTTGCCAAGGAAGAGTGAACATTCCACGTATGATGCTGATCACTTGTTTTGCAATTTTCCCGATAAAGACGATTCAACAAGCACTACCAAACATTCCAAATGACATTCCATATTACAGGTCATATGCAGAAGATGTCTAAGCAAAGTTCAAAAACCGAATGCCACTACGTGTTTGCAAAATTTGTGAGGACGACACGAAGCACCTGTAAATCAATTAAACGAACGAAGTTATAATGCAATTGTGAGGAAATCTAATATCTATTAATGAGACTTCAAGNNCTAGGGACATTTGGCATTTTCCTTCGCGTTACACAGACAATCATTTTATATAGTCACCCAGTAATACTGGGTAAACATTTGCTTGTTCTGCATATGTTTCTATTACCTCTATATCTTAATCTAGGCTATCTCGTTGATGTTATGTTATATATGTAATTCTTTTTGTAGGGAATTACATTTTATATACTGTTGTCATGGCCCTATAATCTATATACATATGCATAGGAAAGCGCCCGACCTCTTCCTCGTGTTAGATAGACAAATCCGTAGGCACACCACCTTGACAAATTAATAAAAAAAGACATAAAAGTCTGGAAAAACCAAGTGAATCCTGATAAGGGAGTAAGACCAGGTGCCCCTGCTTACTCGCAACATATGCCCCTCGTTCTGTTGAAGTTGTCATAAAGGTACATACGCGCAGTAATCTCCGGTTTTTCGAATTTTCATAATTTGTCTCAAGCCAGAATATAATCCATCGTACTAGACGAGGAGATGTCACATTGTATGAGATTGTCTTAGTAAAGACCGTGTAAATTCCTCAATGACCTTTTCAGTTGATCACGCACACACCCCTCGTAATCAAGCTGTTCTAATTGAAAAACAAAACAAATTACTACATCTGATTGATCCCTTAAGTTATACTTCTTTTAGCTATCTTTCTGTTTTGGACTAAGTACTTTTTTGACATGATAAGGTCGAATTTTGCCTTACGTAAAACAGGCTGCTTTTCTTTATGTCATACATCTCTTTGGTTTGCACTAAATGACTCTTTTAGGATCCCTTTTTGATATGGTAAGGACAAATCGTGTCTCACGCATTTGGCGGCTTTTCTACAAGTCATTGCTGATCACCGCCAAGAGAGTGAGGTTTTGAAAGATGACACGGGGATAGTATTGGACCAACTAACCTTACACATTAACTGTTTGGATACACCAAAACTGCCAATGTTATATGACAAAAAATTGAGTTAAAGGCAACGGTATAAATCTAGGAAAGAAAATTCAATTTCCAAATGCATTTTCTGCCCAATCGAATTAATAAGGATGGACAAATGCCAAATCATGATTTCGTCATGAGACAATATACAAATACGACGGATACAGCACAAACAAGCACCTCTGCAGTGAGGTTAGTGTGGTGAGTAAGCATCCCCCTCCCCCGTTGAGCGGCAACACCCATCTTACTTCTATGGACAAACAAATTAGATGTTTGGTTCAGAACAAATATCAAGACTTGCAATGGTCACAAACGGTAAGCGTTAGGAAAATACTCAAGCCTGTGAATATTGTCAAAGTGTCTGAAAATGAAAAAGGAAATAAAACGGAGGTAATATGTTAACACGGACAGCTTACTCCTCCTTATCACCTGATCCCATCAGTGGATTTCAGAGGTCCATGTGTGTTCAATGCCTGACGGATTTAACGTTTGTCACCTGGACGAATGACACCGAGACATCTGTCATATGTATCTACACCGAAACTTAAATCAAACACCTATATGATTGTGTCCAGTCAAAGTTTCTTATATTAACAAGACTCTTACGAGCCGTTGGTTTTAGCCATGATACTTTTCTAATACACAGCATGAAATCTTTTTAAAGTCAGGTATGTCACGAACTTACTGCGTGGAACACTAATCAGACTCAAATTTCACTTGTGTCGACAATTAATGTAATGTCTACAATTGTCAAATTATTGTGTCTTACTCGAGTACGTAAATCAACATTATGAAAATAAACACATGACTAACTCGTTGTAAAGATATTTGAAAATTTCTATGAGGCACCCGTTTGAGAATTGCGTGTGAGTATGCTTTTAAATACAATAATTGAAATATTAAAGGGCGGATTAGATACGGTTACTTCGTTCTCTGTGTATGTACTTGGCCTTGATCATCCAGCCAGGTCGATCCGGCGTCGTATCATTGATCAGTTACACTTGAATATGTTCGCTTGAAAATTCATTTGTTTTGAAGACCGAGCTACCCAGTATGTGCAACGGCTCATTTCATGCTGCACATGCGCGTAGAGCGAAATAAGTTGGGTGATAAATAATTCAATACAGTGCTTTATGATGAGTGGAATAGCTATAGTCATAGTGGACGGATAAATATGGATATTTAATCTGTTTAACTGACACGGAACCTTTGTTTTACAAAAGACAATTAATTATATTCATATTAATGATATCAATAAAACAATGTAGTTATACAATCGGACAGTCTTTGGTTGGATCGCGATGTGTTCTAGAATCAAAATTGTGACTGGCAACTATGTGGAATTTTACCTCCAATTATAAACGTATTTTTGAAATCTTTATCATTACAGGTAAGTAATTTTATATACATATCAATGTAAATTATTAGAAGTGTATAGTTAGACAATATGTCTTTATCTTCTCCTTTAGTAAAAGAAAGGTAGAAAAGTAAAGATTGAAGAATATTGGGAGATTCTATAATACTTTAGGGACATTAAGGAATACGCTGTTCAATGATTAATAGGTTCTTTTTTTCTCACGGCGATACATTCAGTCTTTTTATGTACATTTTCATGTTTTCAAGGTATGAGTTCATTATCTATATGCATTTCACCCTTTCCCCTCAACTGATATAAAGAATGAAAAGACACGGGTTTACGAATAATATGTGACTTTGAGATTATATGTTGTAGGAAAGGGTCATCAAAGATTTATAAGTTCGTTATTTCTTACGGCACATCGTTCAGCATCATGAGATGCATGATGTCGATATGATGAGGTTTTGCAATTGTTGATGTGTTTATGGGGGATGTGGTTAATGATAAACAGTGTCCAAGAGATTTACGCATACCGGTATATGATAAATAGGATTTTTTTGCTTGTTTTCTTGCCTAACGTGTAAGTTAAGAGAAAAACGATCTACAACTGTAACGGTATCAAAGGTCCGACAAGTTGTTAAAATATGATGTATTACACTGTCCATAAGTAAGAGTGCTTAGCCGATACAAGTTCAAATAGAACTCTGATAATATGATATATGATTCTGAAAAGGTCATACATCAAAGAAGATATCATTGATAATGTGATAAACTTAATAAGACAAAGACATGTGAGCCTTAAAAACGTGTACTTTCTTTATCCGCAGAGGATGGTTTCTTTTTCTTTTTTTTTTAAATTCCAATCTTACAACATATGCGAGTTGAATTCTACTATTAATTTTCATGTAAGTTAATCTGTTAGGTGATTTAATATTGGACTTCTAAAAATACATAATATTAATCTATGTTTGTGTCCAGTGCGAGCTGTGCCAAGGAGATTAAGGTGCTGTTTATATAAATCCCTCAAACGTTTGATGAGACATACTGTATAGAAACATTCACAAACCGTATATTCTATTCTAGTATTTGTGCTAAGCCAACAATGTAAATGTAGTCCATTAAAACATATTGATCGGGGAAATAGAATGAAGACTTCTACATAGCGTAAAAGTATTAGAAATTTGACCCAAAGTAGAGCTCAAAAGACATTTATAAACGTGCCTGTGAAACTTTCGCGACTTCAATTGTGCTGGCTTTTTTGTCATTGACAGGGCTTTAAATTTTATAATTAATATCTCGTGAAAAGAGCTTTAGGTAATATGAATCGAACTTTAGTCGCCATGTTTGTGTATTCCGTTATAACAGAAAAGAAATGAAAATTAAATCATATGCCTGATTTTTGTGTGTGTGAATGTGTACTTGATACCGAGCAGGTAATCACAATATTTGTACAAGTCATAGAATTTTCTTTTTGTCGCACCTGTATACAAGAGTTTAGTCACTTGATTATAGTACGTCAATCCTTTCATAACATAGAAAGCTTGTTTCTATATCAAATGAATTTTTTATTTACGTATGTTACTAAGAATCCATTCTGTGTATTGTCCTACATAATGTCACGCGAGTCCGCATGGAAGAGATCGCTTGCCCAACTACCCAGTAGACGACCATTAATATTTAACTGTTACAGATCACTGACCTATGTTTACTTATTGTCTTGGGCGATTTAATGATATTACGTACCTCCCTTAGTACCGTCAATTCTAATAATATATCTCTGATTTTATCAGAAAATTATTTTGATTTTGAATTTGATCAGTAAGGCGTAAATAAAAAGATTACGATTTAGCGTTTGTGTTTACCTAAATAAAATATAGTCGCGAAAACAAAACAAGCGTTGACATTAATTTCCCTAGTTTGATAAACATCTTATTTTCACAAGTGGCATACAGCAAAGTTTTCTATAACGAACCTGGATCAATATAAATATTGATTGATATGAAGAAGCGAAACTCCCATGTAGTTTCCCATTCACTTACCGTATTGAATATTTGTGAGTAACGAATTCGGATATAACAAATTGTTTATTAACGAATCGTAATTTCTCTCCAACTAGCGATATCCATATGATGTAACCTGATTGTTCTTAAATTGTCGTTTTAAATATCATCACAACTATGTATTAAATTACAGCAAGTACAGTAGTGCAGTTGTTACGTAAAACCTCTGGATATAAGAGTTGGTTCTGTGTATTACTGGAGTGTTTTTTATATTCTTTAATGCCTATATCTACAATGCACATGTGTAACGAAAGACTAGGCCGTCTATTAATTACATTTAGAGACCCCATTGTATACGTTTTAGGTAGGTTTTACTGTATGAAATATCTATTGTATGCAATCTCATCTAAATACAGCCTAGAAACTGAGACCATTCAAGACAGGAGCATAATGTCAGATGTTTCAAGGTGATTATTTCAATTACAATGGACTCTCGCCAACCCCAGCAAATTTGGCCCACTGACGCGCCCGGATTAATACGGCTCGACTTAACTGTATTTTGGAAATGTTCACGGAACTTTAATTTGGCGAATCAGTAACTTTTTAATAATGATCGAGACTATATCTTTGCGCTTTTATTAATATTTCTAAATAATTATATATATAATTATATATATATATATATATAAAATATATTTTTATTTCTCTACGCGCACGTATTTAATGATTGTAATTCATGCTGCACGATGGTTGTTAACAAAGGTTATAACATATACAAGGACTTTATTTAAGTGATTTATGCTCTCGCATCAATACGCAAAATTAGAATTCTCGCGAATAAAATCGATTTACAATATATATGTATAAATGTACATGTATAACATATCATCATCATATCGAATCATAAAAGACGAAAATTGATCATACTGAAAAGGCATTCAAGTAAATCAGAAAAAGGCAATTCTTTTGGGTACCACCACATTTTCTGTGCACGGTTATAGCAAGACTTGGACAGTGTTTATACAGAATAGATTAACTGTAATGGCTACTTAGGTACCGGTAATTGGCAAAACCTGATCTCGGGTGGGCACGCACGTGCTGTCAACACAACCTTTAATAACGATAAACAGACTGAATTTCGAGGCTTTTTATGCGAGGTGGTCTTTAGACAAGGTTTCCCTGCACCACACTTCATTTAATTCACCCTTTTAATAAGACTGGAAAAATTTCTGTATCTTTCGAGAAAGGTCCAATGATGGTATGTCGTACAAATGTTTTAATAGACAGATAGAAATGTATGGATAACGTTAGTACATGTAATAAATTCATTGTTCTGGAAACAGAAAGTGAGGACAACTTTTGTCGTTGGGAGAAGACATAGGTGCCTACTGTTTTGTTGTTGACAGTGCATGCTCTCGTTTATCCATTCCTCAATAAGAATAAGAATATACCGGTATGCCTGGGCATGCTTTATGGGCTTTTGACAATTTATCCTATAAATGCATATCAAACTTCGATGGCGCACGTAAATAGAAACCAGTTCACAACATAAAATGATAAACCATCCTTATAAAGACCTGTAAAATTGAATTTGTAAAAAGTACTACATGTAATATAAAAAGTGAAATATTGAATGCATTATTCAGATGACAAATCTGGATATTTAAACGTTAATATCTAACTTAGGACGATTAATAATATATAGCTATCTTCTTCCCTTTTACAATAGGTGTAGACAGTAGTATACTTGTCACGTTGAGGAAATCGTGATGCGATTATCGCTGTCTTTAGAAGCCTGTCAGTTTTTACGTATCTACCCTTGTTTGGAAACAATATCACTACTATGATGTAACCCATGTACAAAGATAACATGAAAAACATTGCATCTACAAAGCTACTTTAACGACAATGTCTTTTCCTATGTATGACATAATTCACGACGTGTGGTGTAAGTAACGGTATAAGTACTCCGTACGTCCACATTTATATAGGTATTACTTTTAAACTTCGCACATAGCAACATGCCACCTTATCCCACATCTAAATTGGCAGAGGTCCGGGTTTGTCCACTATACACCAGATTAGTGTATTTCATCATGGAGGAATGACAATTTTAATATCATTTATCTCTATATTTGTCCACGAGATATAAAGAAATTATAATCTTGATGGAGTTTGGCTCATTTGATCAATTCCATTACAATATTAGTTCGCATGTCTTTCCATTAGAACTTCTCTTTAAGACCGATGAACCGCGTTAAATTAAAGACTATCTTGATTCTGTTTTAGTATTATAATGATAGACTACTCAGATTTTTTCACTTCTGGACAGCCTCGCCGAGACAATTTATATTGCGATGTCCTGCTGGATCCATGAAAGGAAAAACTATTGTAAATCCCTATATTTTGTATGGTTATTATTTAAACGCTATTATGCGGGAGCACGGATCCAAGAAATAGAAATTCTTCCTTTATTTTTTTCTCTGACATTGATCGATACAGTGTATTTATATCATTTTTTAATTCATACTCGCTTATATAAGGCCTCCTAAATCACCGTGGAACCATAAATCGCGAAAATGAAGTCCCACGAAATTTCACGTTAATACGATATGTTAAGTTATATCTTTGATTTGCTTAGTTCTGGAGATGAGTATGAATTCAGGCATGGATTTAATGTACTTACGGATATACTCAATCCGATGAAATGCAACAATGTATACAGCGATAATTCATGTCTTGCATTGCAACAATTTGCCTGTAGAACCCCTACACCAAAACCATTATCAGGTTAGTTCTTTTTTATATCTTGTTAATTATATCGTTAAGGATATTTTGTTAAGGACGTTACATTATTATATTGGCTTTTAAAATCGTTTGCTATATATACAAGACCGTCCATTTGAGTTTCTCTCTCTGAGCAAACTATTATGTTATATATTATATTAACTATTATGTCCTTATTCTGAAAATTGAAGAAATAGCGAGGGATATGTTAAAATCTAAATCCTAAAACATGACATTCAACTTATTGATGGGATATGGCGTCACTCGAGAGTTTAATTTATTCCTAAATTCTGCAAACGTAAGCCTTAATTGTCACGGGTAGGGTTAAAACGAGAACCTCAACGAGGCTTGAGCAAAGTTAGATTTTGCTTGTATGCAATTGGTTGATTTGAATCTCAGGTAAATTACCTTATAAATCTGAGAAGATTAACCAGGCTTTCGGATTTGATCAGCATCTTTAAAACGAGGGTAAGATTTATGTATACCTCAGCTAAAGTAATGCATGGGCTCAGGTGGCTATGGTATTTCTAGCGACCGAGAACGTCGTGTTGTAACGACCTTCAGTCTCATCCGATATAATACCACATGAGCGAGGGGATAACGTTATGTCGGACATTAGTCAAGACATGGAACGAATTCCCCAGTATGTCCCAATCATTTGGTACGCTCAATGTAACACGTATGTCAGGCCTTCATTGACACAAACGGTGCTTATGTCCTAACTTGTGAACTTGTTTTTGACCCTTCATGTATTTCCTCTCTAGAACCGGCGAATGTCTCGGTCTTGCGGAATTTTAGATATAACAAAACTCATATTAGATTGTCTTATATAGTGGCTAAAACGTCAAATAGTTTAAAGTATATTTTCAACATCATGAATGGGCAACTCAACGACGTTTTATCCGCTAGAGTATAGGCCTACATAAAACAGGTTTGTCTCTGTGATTTGATAACGAGCTCGCGAAATTTCGAGGGCATTACGACACACAAATGACCTTAGAGGCTATTACGTTGTAGAAGTAAGCATGTTTAACGATCAGCGTGATTCACAAACAAAGGAAGGCTAAGCTGTGTATTGATTGATGTGGATACACTTGTTTATTTGAACTTTTAATAAACAATTCCTCTCTTAATTTAAAATCCACGTAATTTTGATAATCCAAATACTTGACTTTCCTATGGACGTACGATAAGAAATCAGCACAGAATTACATAAAATTTATAAGTCTTTTAAACTTTTAGCTTGACCACATGAACAGTAATCTGTTATTTCGATTTTATTATGCAATCGTAAGGATTAATATGCATGGTTCGAGGTGGTTCTTAACCGTTACGTTAATTGTTCTTATATTAAACAAAACCGCATAACAATAGTTTTGTTATTGTTACCAGTTAGAGTAAGAATGCGTTAAGAGACGAGTTATAAAACCACAGACAAAAACTTCTGACGAGCCTGACCACTACAGATTCTGACTTGATCCCTATCGTATATGTAAACTGTCAACTTCTACTTACCAATTACCAAGACCGTAGGAATCCATAAAGAAAATAGATAATAAAACTTTAAGTAACCACACATACTTTGCTATGTTCTCTGTATATTGACTGTGTATCTACGGCAGTGTTCATGACACACTGGACACTATGACTCTTGTGTTTAAGTAAAAATAAAGATACACTATGGAAAATTCAAACCTCCAAATCCTGTATAAAACTTAAAACAACGGTAATTGTAGTGTTCATTTAATTACCAAACTCATCTCACCCTCCCGTCAAGAGGATACGTATCATGATAGACAGGCACCTTAAACTTTTCATGTCAACCAAGGAGGGATGGCTTTATATGGTAATACAATTTAAGTAGTACGTTTTATCTCAGGAAATTGGAAAAAAGAAATTGTGTTGATATTTGGTATCTGAACAAGCACTCTTGTTTTCTGGTACTTGACATGTGGGATGTAGACAACTGTTATAAATGAAATATAACGGGAGAAATAAATAGCTTTACGAGTATTTTATTTTGAAATAGCGGTCGCTGTGGTTCATGATTAAAACTAATCCACAATTTTGTTCAATATTTCGAAAAATATGAAGCTGTCAATGTCGAATAAATAGCTTTCTTTGAAATAGTATACCTCCATACATACTTGTCTTAGCAACCAAATGAATTAAAGGTTTACCTGTCTGATGTGATCTAAAAGTATGGCCCAAAATAGCATATCCCCCATATAACTCACCTGAATTAAGATACATCTTTAATATATGACCATTTGTGCCTCTAACCTTAGATAGTTTCTTTAATTCATAAAATATTTTGATCACAAAAAGCGGATCCTGGATGTTAATGTCTCTGTTCCCAGACATCAAACATTCAATATGCAATTACTACACACAGAGTTTCTTGTCTTTGAGAATGAGAGAGACAGAAAAAGGAAGATTGACACAGACAAATATATATGGCTGCATCCATTAAGATTTAATGATGTAATAGACGTTTCATTATAAATGATAGAGCATGGAACTACACTTTGGTCTGACTTTTTATGCGAGTCAGTTGAAACATATCACAAAGAATATCAAGCTTGTGTTCAATTGCATGTAGATTTAATTTTAACTTATTCCAACATTTGTAGTACCGCCTTGACTGACTTAAAGGTACATGTATATTCATTCAGGTAGCAGAACAGTTTCATAAAACTGTTTCATATAACTTAGCATAATACATGGTTGGCAACAGTCGTGATTTCGATCTTAAAGTACAAGCATGCACTTTAAACTGGCATCAAAACGGATTTATTCCACATTGAATGAAGTATTGGATTTTATATTTCAATCGGACATGTGTGATCTTTTTAAAAATGAAAGGTCAAGAGTTGAGCGATTTACCTAATAACCTGAAAATGAGTTGAGATTTCACTGAAATGCACATTTGTAGCGAAATATTTTGCCAAGTTAAGAGAAAATCACATTCCTGTGTCACGTACTTTTTAGTAACAGGAGTTGTTTGTTATTTTAGTTTTTCACTGAATGAACAAATGTGTTGCTTATTCGTTAGTTGTTGTAAATTCGTCTTGGACGATTTTGTCGAGGATTCGTTTCTTGTTTGTTTCGTTGGTTGTGAATTCGTGATCGATGTGGTCGGTCGGCATGTTGTTCCTCCCTGACAACCTATCCCAGCACTTTATATTCAAAGGTCTTTGCCTCATTTACGTATGATACCTACATACCGTACATTGTACAATATTATCTATTTTTCAAGTTGTATTGAAGTATCTTCAAGTCAAACACTGGCCCAAGACCATGTAGCAATTTTATAAAACAATAATTTGAATTTACAAGAAAAGAATTTAAGTCAATAAGGTATCCACGAAGGTCTTTGAAATTTACCAAGTTTTAAGATTTTATGCAAATTTACAATCGGAAAAGAAAATCTCAACTTCAAAATTAAGAAAAATTGATGAGATCAACAGAATTTGAAAATGTTGTTTTGCCACACCCGATAAGAAAATAATACAATCAACTGTGTCAGTAGTACTTCAATTTTTCATTTAAAACTTAAAGTCTATATAACCTTTTTTGATTCCCGAAAGAAAAATCACCAAAACGCACCGTGGTATGTTTTCGAAAAATTATAATTTTAAAAAAGTTTGAGTAATTTACTTTCATAGTGAATTAACTCAAATTTTTTTTTTATCTTTTTATCCTAATTTGTGTTTCATTTTGGAACAAAAAGGGTGAACTTCAATACAGTCTTTTGAAAAAAAGAAATGTTGTCATACATTTGTAATTTGAATAAGTACAATTTCGGACGGTTATTGGACATATATTTACTACTCGTTTGCTAGAAAGTTGTATTAGCTTTTTATGCTATTGTCCGATTTATTCAAGGGAACTTAATATCATTTAAGAAAATTATTCAATTTGTTCGACTCAATGCTGAATGGGACGGTTAAAGAGATAATGTTTTCTCAAATACTCAAAGCTTTCTATACCGTGAGATTTTAGATACTTTGAAATTTTCTTTGATTGCGGCGCACTTCAAAATTGTTCCATTGGAATAACTATATACGCCCTTTAAAGTAAAACTGTTCTTTGTACAAGGGTTTTTTAACTGAATGTATGCTTTTGTATGACATATCATTGACTTGAATGTATTCAAATGGCTCAAATCGGCATCGAACTATAGCAGTAACCACAATAACAGCTAAATGTATACAATTCTTATCATATTCTTCTACAAAGGTTCACTTCTTCTGGTAAAGTCCAGGATAAATACTCAAAACATCTCCCTTGATGTGTTTTCTAGTGGATATTATTCAATGTTTTACTATTTGAGATAGTATGAAGGTCGCCAACTCGGATACGTGGGTTTTCTTTGGATATTTCGGTCTCCCCCACAGTAGTAACCCCACAAACCAACATCAGGGCCAACGAGAGAAATTAATATAAGTTTGAATAACTTGTTTGTTAATCGTTGTAAAAACAATAAGATTAAGATGCTTTGTATAACTTGCAGGTAAAGGGTTCAAATATTGGCCTATCCTTTGTACTCGACCGCCGGACAGTTAGGCATATCAAGTATGTCTATGTCTATTGTAAAAATTGATAATGATAATCACATGTCCCCAAGAACAATATGTATTGTTAATCAGACGTGCGGTGAACGAACACTTTCTGCCTATCTCAATGTCTAAAATTAGACACATTGTTAATTAGACACATGTTTATTGCCATTCACGAAAATATATTTAAGTAACACCAATACATCCTTCTTAGATCTTGATGAGAGAGAGATTAATTTAATATTGTCTTATATTTTAATCTATTTACAAAAAATAGAATGATATACTTGCTACTACACCTGTGATTAATCCAATACTTGAATTCTATATTATATATTTCATTTGTCACCAGTAATTTAATATGAGACAACTTCATAATGAAGCAAATTCGAGTTACGTGTCTGACATTTTCCCTGCCAGTACATTCGATAAAAAGGAATAATATGCATTTGGTAAAATATTTATATAATCAATATTCTTTATTGATAATGTGTTTGTTGTACAACAGAAATTCAACAAATATTAATTCCTGAAAATCCAGTGACCTTAAATATAAATATAAGAATCGATTTCGACTATTATATGACAAAAACACATATCTAAAGGGGTTATTCGATTTGAAATTGTAGTTAGGAATCACATGGAAAATATCTCTCTAGTGAACATGACCACCATTTTTTGTTTACAAAATCGCTATCATTGTCTAACCTCCACTATATGTTTTGTTTAAGGATCTCAATACTTTTTTGAGGATGTCAGCGCCCTAATTGGCAAGGTACTCCAGTGAATTTATTTTCATAGATGGAGAAATGCATTAATGTATCAAAGTAAATCTAGCTAATGACTTGCACACGGAAACTCCATTCCATTATATTTACTTTTTTTCAATATTTCAAAATAACCAAAATTATCATTTAGTGATCTTCTCTCTATTGAACTGTGACCTGACGTACACGGTACCAGATGTTCTAAAGTTATTTCTTCGTATGTTTTCTGATATGGACCATAATCTTGTAACCCTTTGCTCTTTGACAATTTTGGCACATAACAGTAACTGCCCCATTTGTGCACAGATTTAATACTCTTATGAGTATTAACGATAACTACCAGAGATCAGTTGTGAGCGTAAGATTATGATACCATATGCCCTCTGTACATTGTGTTATAGTGTGTTATACCCGTAACGTTAGGTGTACATATCAAAGATTCAGGTTCTAATAAAATAAGTACTAGCAAGACCATTACTTCAGGCTATTGCATAGATACATGTTAACCTGCCTCGGTAAACGTAAAGATGCTGTAGTACATACAACATTTGAAATCTCTTATTCATAGGAAAGAGTAAAATAAGAAAATTATTGTTAAAAAAGAAGTAATGAGGATTTCCTGGCTTCATTCTAGCAAAATATATTTAAGGTCTAATCTAAGTCTCTCCTGGTATAAAACAATGTAGAAGAACTTTTAGAAATGAAAATGACAATACTAAGGTATTAATTGCCAGAATATCCAGAAGACAATGAACAAATTTGTTAAATACCGGTCAACCACGGACCTCTGAAAACTCAGAGATGGAATCATGTGTCACGGAGGAGTAAGCCTCCTTTGTCACACCCGCAGCAAGTCCAGTGTCAAATATAGATGAAATAATTTAGTGAAGAATTCTCCTCAGTATTCTTTCTATCGTACCGTATATATGGGTCATGTGCTTACGTCAGATCTAAATAACCATACAAAAGAACATCAACATAGGGCTGATAAGGAGTAAGAACTATCCTTTATTTCTTCGCAAAATTAAAATAACTTAGCTTTTCTATATAAGTAAATGGGTTGTGATTGCACATCAAGCGTCCTATATGTGAGGCCATTATGTGAGGATACAACAATACTTATCCGATAAATAAGAACGGAGCAAACCGACATATAATGAAAATAAAGCACCTGCTTAAGAAGTGCCACTTTTCTGACATAAATACCAAAGCTTCCGTAATGATCTGACAAATACCAAAGTTCAAGTATGGTGTTCTCATCGATCATAAGAAATTAATGAGTTACAGAGGAGTACGAACTAGAAACATTCGACACTAATACAAATAGAGAGAGAGAGAGAGAGAGAGAGAGAGAGAGAGAGAGAGGGGGGGGACTTTATCAAAATATTTTGACATTGTTTCTTTATCGTTTGCTCATTTGATTTTCCCCCATATCCGGTAATTTCAAACAATGAGTATTTCACCGCATTTCTAGACAAAGGGCCATTCCATTAGAAAAAAATTAATCAGTATATCTCCCTGTTGCTCCATTTAGTTAAGCTGTGGTCGAGAATTATATCAAATTTGTAGAAATGCCAATTTTGTAACATTGACATTGTTTTTGTAATCTGGGTTTTGGCTACACAAACAATGAACAGATGGCTTCAAGGCAGGTATCTGAAAAAGTTGAAAATTGTTTACAAATTACTTTACACGTGTATTCCGATGATATAATTTGTCAATATTGACAACCCATAACCGTTTTGGACATTTAAGCATTTAATATCCACTACCACATTTACAGAATCATCGATTGGTGAAAAAGCAATTTTATCAATTATCCCGAAACATTCATCAAATATTGATTCTCAGAAATAGCTGCATACTTGTACATGACTGTATGTATATTCTTTTTCATTGTATTAGGCATTCTTCAGTCGGTCAAATTTCATAAAGTCATCTATCCCTATGGCAAATTACCTGTAAATCGTATAATTTCATTAGTACTAAATAGAATTAGTGTGAACAATATACTGAAACCTTGAGAGAAAAATTGTTAGTAATTTTTTTTAACGAACAATTATTCATTATATTGTATTTATTTTACAGTAACGAATCAATATACTCTTGTAACGAACTAGAAATTAAAGACATTTATTTGGATTGGATAAATTAAGCAATTGTAGTTTGACTGATTTGATAACAAGATTTATAGGCAGGAAAATGGCAATTGATGACAAGTTTNNTCTCTCTCTCTCTCTCTCTCTCTCTCCGGGGACAAATCTTAGCGCACTTCAGGATCCCCGTAGAATGCAACATTTTCGTACTTCTAAGCCTTTCGTGTAATAACATCGAATTAATCGATATAAACAGAATATTGCACTCAGTATACCCGCCATAAAACAATAGTACATATGCTGTAAGGATAATTCTCAAGTTCTGTGCTGTTCACTTATGCTCAGCACGTACGGCCACTGAACTGTGGGCAATTCTTGTTTATGCCTACTGTGACTAGAGGTCTCGAAGTTCACTGTCTTATCCAAATTTCAAAGTGTGTTATAACAGCTAAATAATTAAATGCAAAACAGACAAAGTTTGACCAGCATGTATAAACAAAAGTATCACTCATATCGGACCTAGTAGACACAAGACCTGGTAGATAATAGAAAGTGTTCGAGGTTTACGATCATCAACCAGTAATTATACAATCATATAGAAACGTTCAATATAGGTATAAACATTGCTAAATGGTTTTACCGTTCATAGTGCAAGTTTGCTATCGATATGTTGGTAAGAATGAGGTATACTCATTGATGCATTCGAAAGACAGGGTAGAACCTGCATGCATCTGAACTTAACAGGCGATTTACGTGTTTTCTGTGAGTCGATTGACATACATTAAGGGCAAGCTTCTACAACGTAGCTTCAACAGTCGTTTTTGTCTTGAATACCTGTTATCATCAATTATTTGTCGTAATTGAATCATGTGTTAAGTAAGTTAGCCAATAAAACCTGTGTATAATGACATTTGTTCAAATATTGAAATTTTTATAAAGCTCTCTATCTCTCTATGTATTTTCCCTCATGTCATTTCAGTTTGATTCATTGATTAGTTCTTTTATAACGTCTGTACAAGTATTTATACGACTTCGTGTAATTAATGGCGAGATGATAAATCTAATTTGTTTTCTGAACAACGTTGAAATGATGATTCGATTGAATTGTGAAATCATGTAATAGCTCATTAAAGAGGAGATATAACTTTAATGTCGTTGATGTCTCTATCGGCTCACCTTTGCAAAAAGAATTCACTGCCAACGCACAACTCCCGGTTAAATTCATTTATAGTTTCTGTTTTGTAAAACTAGGAAAATATCGATTTAATTTTTTTTCAATCAAAGTCCTTTACCAGAACAACGCATCATCTGTACGTAGATATTTTATTGTGAATTCGTTAAGCTCTACATATGATATTCTTCTGAGACGGTTGCCAGTTCATATCAATCTGATGATTAATCAGCTTAATGCTTCATATGAAGCCTCAATACTGCTATGCACTTACATGAACTGTTGGATGAAAAAGATTTTTATGCTGCCAGATAAAAGAGCTGTGATTATTTCATCAATATTGCGAATTATCCTCTTTATGAGGAATGCTATTCAAAGAAAACTTCCTGTTATACTTAGTCGGAGCAGTCTACGACACAAATGCCAAGCTTGTTTTTTTCATTACTGTTCTTGTGAAACTGGATTCCGTAGCGTTAAATGACATCGGGAGACATGCTCATCTCATATCGATGTACATCTGACCCTGCACAAAAAATCAAGTATGAAAAATATTTGGAATGAATTGTCATCTGGAGCCAATTCACTTGGGATGAAAATTAGGCTCAGCAAACTCTAACCCATACCCAAAGATTCAACCCCTCCGGAGATTATCCTTTTTATCACAAAAATACTGTGAAGTGTATTCTTAGAATCATTTTCCGAGGCAGTGAAGGCCTTTTCTGTTCTATATGATCAAATAGCTGTGGGACATCGCTGAACTAGATATAGAATTATGTGGTATAGTTCATTTGCTTTGAATTTGACCAGTAAATAGGAAATAAGATTCTTACTCCTCCGTGACACTTGCTCCCACCTCCTTTTTAGATTCTGTGTCTATCCATTATTTACTGGACTTATCTCCTGATTGATACTAAGTACCTATTATTTCTATACACCGACATCTAAATCAAATCATATCCAACCATGTAAAAAAGTCACATGCTGGCTAACCATAGTGTCCGATGGCAATTTTGTAATTTATTTGTAAGTCATTGCTGTCATAATGCATATAGTAAATTTTGGAAATGAATTACAATTACACATTAGGCATAGAACAATAGTCTGATTGCAAGAAACCATAAGTTGTTGCATGGAAAAATTGAATGGACCCAAGGAAAGTGACTTAAACATAACTTAAACCCATAAATACATGCCATTGCCATAGATACTTTGTTTCAATACAAAGATCACAATTTCAAAGTCTGCTAAAAATAATTCAAATTTATTGAAAATAAAATACGCACCAAAGTGCCATTTTCTCAAAAGCAATCAATGTACACCAATGTGTATCAAAATAGTTATAGCCTCTGTTATTTTTAAGTACAAGAAAATTTGAATATCATATTGAAATTGTATTCCACGAAGAACTACATCGACACACAAAATGTATCAAATTTGCTACGTAATATTTTAATGTGCTGTGATCATTTTGTAATAGGTGTTGTTTTTTTCTTTACAGTGATTTCCTTGTTGCCTGTTACAGACTGTTGTAAGTTACATTTATTTATTTTCTTTGTTTATACTGCATACTTTTTTCTTCCTCTCAATTGGAGATCTTTCGCTTCATAATAAGAAATCAAATTCAGCATACAAACATATACAACATACACATATATTGTACATTGTACAATTGTTCTAATATATACGCCTTTCTTGCAGTTTTATTAGGTTAATTTGAGAAAAGCTCTACATTCATAGCTATCACTACGTTATGAAACAAACCGGCTTTGCAGCGGTCATTGTTTGTCACTCACTTTCATGCTACGTACAACAAACGTTCAGTGAATAGTGACGACCAAATTTGAAAATATGCTCTAAGATTGCTCAGTTTAAGGAATACCCGGCAAACTTCATTACACAAAATAGACTTAACTAGTATTTTCACTCTGCTAGCTTCTTTTTTAAAGAACTTTGTAAACAGCACCAATGTACATATAAGCAGATACATTTATGCCGTTTTCCTTACAAAATTATATTTTACTGCTAATAGATGTTGTTCATTGTTCTTTGACATATTTAAGATACTAAAATTCTAGTGTATTAATGGTGTATACATGTATATTAATTAGTGTATAAATATACAGTCACTTTAAGGGGTTGCTACAGCCATCTTGGATTATTCACTGAAGAATGCAGTGGTCATTCGAAACTGTGCTCAATCTACCTATTAAACACTGAATGCTTGTGTCTTATTATCCCATTGCAAGCACACCGTTAAGCAAAATATATAAATTATATCATTGAGTTACAAAAAGCGTTAAATTAAAAGATACAGCCATTATAATATTGACCTTATAATCGACATGCTACAGGTTTCCTGAGACCACGAAAAGTAAATTAAAAATTGAAATAAAATATTTCAATGTTTTGAGCATGACAGTTGAGTCTTCGAATTTTCATTTGATTCTTCGTAAAGCAGACATAAATTTCTAAAATGCACCACCCAAACAATTGAACTCGAAATATACCATGCACGAAAAATACTTTCCATACCCGTGATTTAGTCGGTATTTCTATTTTTGGAGTAGAGCACTACAAACCCGTGCAGTTTCAATGTCAAAATTGGGGTAACTGAGGGATAAGTTGAAAAGTATAATTCAAACAACTTACCTTGACCAGATGCTAGCCCGGGTAAATATATTTATGTCAACGATAGAT
>JACSZP010027834.1:0-15253 GCA_016161895.1 Pinna nobilis
TATAGCGTACAATTTTTCATTCTGGATTTCTCCAGCTATCACAAATTATGTCGGTCAACTGTGTACTCTATCAGACACCCCCACCCACCTCCCCTGGAATTTGTAACATTCCCAGGGACATTATTAGGATAAATGTGGTAGGCACCAATACAGTAATTAAGTAGGTCAAGAGGCAAAATTAAAATACGTCTAAAATTACTACACATACGGTTATCATGTTAGTCACTGGCCACGGGTATGATTATCTATATATATATCTCCTACCATTAACCCACTACTAGACCTATAGCTAAAAATATACTATTGAGGTAGCTGAACATCATAACTAGCATGACTAATGATATAGTAATTAAGCATAGGTAATTAAATATTTAATACATTTATTTAGCATAATTAGTGATACTCGCATATCTTTGAGATCAATTAAAAAACACACAACCAAAACTCACTTACACAAAATGCAATTTTTGATACAAATTAGGCACTAGAATCTAGCAAAAAGAAACTGACCTTTGAACTTTTGAGCATGAGGACATTTCAATTCACTTTAACTACACTTATATTTCAAGCCTGCATCTTAAAAATATCTGGTCCTAAAAATAACACTTAAAAAGAAAGAAGAAAGAAAATGATAGAGAGAAAGATAAAGGACAGGGGAAAGGAGGGTGAGAAAGAAGGGGTGAAGGAAAGGAGGGAGAAAAAGAGAGGACTGAAGAAAGGAGAGGAAGGAAGAGAAAGAGGGGCGGAAGTGAGAAAGGGAGAGGGAGGGAGAGAGAGGGGCTGAGATAAAGAGTTAATGGGGCTGGCAAGCAGACTAGCCAATACAGATACACAGAATGATTGAAGTGGCGTATCATCATCTCTAAGTGGGACTTCCACCACCTCTCAATGGGGCCCAAAAATCAGCATGAATTGATAATTAATACAATATGGTAACTTGTGTATTAAATAAAATACATATAAAATCAATACATTCAATAACTGAATAAAATTTGAATATTTTTTTTTGCTGAGGAAAAAAAGGGAAGAGGGCAATACTGACCATATATAAAAATTTCTCTTGGCAACAATTCACACACTATGTTGTTACATTTAAATTGAGCAGCATACAGAGTGAAGATGTGTGAATTGTGAGAGACTAAATTCACACCTAGAACAGTTTTGTTACTTATACAAATGATGTTTATTAACTCAACATATGAAATTATTCAGGAGGCTCACACCACAGGCACATAAAAACTTCATCCTAGAGTTATCTACTACAGTAAAACTTCGATAAGTCGAAGTTCAAGGGACCGTTTGAAAAAGTTCAAGACAACGGGACTTCGACTCATGCATGTATTGAAATCTTGATTTTATCATGACTTCATTTCCAATGGCATACATTGACATCCCCTTTTCTCATATGCACACATTAAAATGAATAGGGATCTTATTTCCGTACACCGAGTTTGTTGGCTAGTCGGTCGGCGACGGAGAAATTAGCAAAATAGGTTTAAAAATGCCAATGTGCAGGCTGCTGTAAAGGAAAATTTATAAGTTCGACTTATTTGTAGTGATTTCCGTTGATTTTATTTCGAAGGGTCAACAAATTTATTCGAGACAACGAAAAATTCGACTCGTAAAACTTTGAGTCATGGGTAGTATTTTGATAGGATTATATAAGGAAATAATTTAGGACTTTTAGAAAAGTTCCACAGAGCGAGAAATTCGAGTCATTGAAGTTCGACTCATCGGAGATTTACTGTATTTTCCATCTCCCTTACTGGCTTTCATTGTTAAGCATCTCATACATTTAATTGGTTTTATTTTGCTATCAATTTATGCCAAATGTGGCACTCCTTCCGCCATGAGGAATTGCCTAATTTTCCACGGTGACTTGGAAAAACCTACCGTAGTCGCTGTATACCCAATCTAATTAACCCTTCACCACTGCAGACCATAATGGACCGATCCAACACAATTGAAAAGAGCATACTACTTTGATACTTAGGGGTGAAAGGGTTAAAACGCAATCCTTAATATGCTTCTCTCTTGAATTCTAATGAAACATTGTTGAGAGAGCAAATCCCATTGACCTTTGCAAAGCACCAATCAAATTTCTACCTACAGAAATCGATGGTATAACTTGGGTGTGTTCAATGCTCTAGTCGCTACGAGCCGATGTGCGCAGCTGACATCATTCAACAAAGGGCAATGTCAAAGCCGCATTGTTGAATGACGTCAGCTACACGCATCTCCTAACCAAACATATTTAATACAAAGCGCTGTGATTGATCAATAAATCATATGCATATGCATGTTGAGGTCGTGACCTTGGGTCATGGGATTTGACCTCTCAACAGGATTTCATAAGATCCTCAAAAAAGGAAAATATTGAAGATCGCGTTTTAATAAATTGTAGTATACCCAGAAAAAGAATAATGATCTGATAAATGTTGTTGTTGTGGTTGTTGTTTAACGTCCCACTCAAAAATATTTCACTCATATGGAGACGTCGCCGTGTGCCGGTGAAGGGCGACAAATTTTGCCTGTGCTCAGCACTGCTGGCCGTAGAGCAGGGAGGGTTCTTTAACGTGCCAACACCTACTGTGACACTGGGCACCGGTTTTTACTGTCTAATCCAAAAGACAGGGATGGCCAACCGCGGAGTGGCGCTGACCCGGCTCAAACCCGGATCTTCTGATTCGCAGTCGAACACGCTAACCACTTGGCCATGGAGGCCCCAGACATACATGTAGTTCATAGCATAGCTCACTTAGCCTTAACATCTGCTTCTTGATAGTTGACAACCATGATAAATCTGATAAACATTTTTTACAAATCTTTCATGCCCACAGAAATTTATGAACACCCATTTATTTACATAGTGGAGAATTTCTTAAAGATAATCTTAGAAAAATGACCAATTAAAATCAGTTTTGTTGACTTTAACATCTCTCTCTCTCTCTCTTTAAATAATTGGATATAAATCATTTTCAAACTATACAGCTACACCTAATTTAATCAGCCACTTTTGTAATCACACCATTTTGAGCAAGTCTGTGAGGTGATCTAAACAGTGCAATCTCACTGCATAAGAGTTTAAATTACTGTTCTCAACTTACGCTAATTCTTAAGCAACTGTAACCTAGCAACTTGGGTTTAAAATATTTGAGCAAATAAAAAATTTTCCACCTCGCCTCGTCTTCACATACTTGGTACTTGGTAGAAAAGAATGACAAGTTAAAACTGATCCCATTACCTTAGCGAATTATTCCTTTTTTTTGTCTCCCTTGAATCCAGAGTTACCAAAACAAAAAACCAGTAAAAGTAAAAAAAACAAAGTAAAAACTGAAATAATGAAATCAATCCAAGTATCTGCGAGGAACAACTACCTCACGCCTCGGCCTCTTTCTGGGCATGTCCGTTTCAATGTTCTCGTCACTCAACTGAGGCGATCTCTTGACCTTCCGCCCCGATCGTGTTGTGACTGATTCCGGAGATGTGTCGCTGGATCCAGATTTATCAAGGGGTGAAAATCGTGATGGTCTCTGCAAAAAAAAAAAAAAAAAATTGCACAAAACTTAAACAAGAAATAAAACAACAAAACACAACCACAGTTTTTTGTATTTTTCCACTTTTCAACCAGTAACTGTAATCCGCAATATTCTCTGAGTTTTTATTTTCAATTCTGGGGTGAAGGGATAATGTAAAAAGTGAAATAATGAATTTTACCCAAATCAAAATAACAAGTTCCATATACAGTCGAATCTTGAAAACTCGAACGTCAATCTCTTGAAGTTCTCGATCTCTCGAAGTAAAGGTACGGTCCCGAATTTTTTCCTTAATAAATTAAGCAAATTTAATCTCGATCTTTCGAATGTCGAAGGCAAAATTTTCGATCTCTTGTATTAATCTCACAACCAAAAGCTTATAATTTCTGTGAAATACTATCTCAATCTTTTGAGATGCGAATTTTTGGCAGACATTGAAATTACCACGTGTTTATTTAGTAATCAAAACGGACGTAATAACCACATTGTAATAATGGCAACACTTATAAGGAAAGGGTAGTACTTCACTGCAGTGTTCCCTTACAAATCGGCAGGTGGTCAAATTGACCATTTTAAATGATTTTCTGACCAGTTCAAATTTCAAACATTTTCTGGGGGAGAAACCCACAGATCCCCATTCTTCGCTTATTCAATTCGCCACCTACCCCCCATCTTGGCTTGTTTGATTCATTTTACAGCCTATTGAACTAACACAAAGGGAAAACACAGCTTCACGAACTTACCCAGCAGACTAAAAACTTCACTAGACTAAAATCCATTTCACTGATTAATATAATCATTTGTTATTACCTTTTGAATTGATGAAAGACTTTTGACCAGTGGTCCAGTGGATTTTCCTTTCACCATTACTTTTGGCGATTTCTTTGGTGACAATGATAGTCTCCCCTTGGGAGATAGTTTTCCATACTTCCCTAGCTTCAACGGGCTTCTCTTTTCCTTTGGTTTCATGATATGTTTTGGTGGTGACTTTTCAGTTTTCTTTCGACTCATTTTCGGGACAGGGGGAGAAATAGGACTGCAGGTGGCGGTGTCGTCATTACTATGATTGGCAGCCTCCTCCTCTGTATCGCTTTCCATCTGAGAAGGAAAAATGTTGATTACAAAATTTTGACAGCCCCTGTGTTCAGAAATAGACACACATAAAATATGGAAGTCCTCTCTCTCTTGCTATATGATTCGCCACTTAAGTTTTTTGACAAACAGATAAAAAATTTACCGAAGTTGGGTAAAATATCGAGGCATAAGAAAAAAGCATGTGCGAGACAAGACGTTGATTAAATTAACACCTGAAACAATTTCATTTATTGTCAGTACGTGTAATAGTTTGAATAATAGAATCTTCCCCTACTTTGAAGGTATGACAGGGGATTCTATGTCTGAGGGGTAAGATTATTGAATATCAAACTCGAGGCTTGCCAAGGGTTTGTTTTCCAAGACTCTTACCCTGAGGCAGTGTTCTAGAATTAGGCTCTCCCGTCACCCAGCATGAGTTGATTTTTGACCCGGAAAGTTAAATTATTAACATGTCACTCACCTATTCGGGAAAGTTGTCCCTTTACGTGACAGAGCACTCATAAAATGTTGACATAAAACAAATGATGAATTTAAAATTTTCGACAACGAAATAAGATACGAAAAATACAATTAACACAGTTTTGAGATCACTGCCAACATGAATTCTAAGTGAGCTATTAATAGAAGGGAATTCTCTGTAGTGTAAAAACCGATTGAAGGCTATAGAGACACTGACATGTCATAGTGAAGGATGAAAATTGATTGGTCGATATATTTGTAACACTAGGCCAAAACTAAAGCTTAAAATTCAAGTGTGTAAATCGTGAACAAGAGTGCGATAGTAATGGCACCTGCAATTCTGCAGAACCATCCATTTGTTTTAGATACTATCACCTAACCTAAACCCTAACCTGTCACTGGTAAAATTTGTATTTCAACAGTTTAATATGGAGATAAAGTTATCAATAGAAATCAGTTAATGCCATGAATGGAAGTGATAGACCCATGCGGCCAAATGTGTCATCAAATAATTTATACTGCTGATGGAGGCATATATAAAGTCAAAGTGAAAATGCAATATTTTGTTTTGATTCTCTCCGAAACAAAGCCCGATGGCACAAACAAATTGTCCAACGTCTGTAGATTTAACTATCATTTTATATAGATCTACATAACACTAATAAATAATACTTGTCCAGCGCTGGAATTGAAAATTGCAGGTTGTTTTGATAGAAGAATCAAACAGGTTGTATAGATTAGCTTAAGATCTAATTTTCTTTGTCTTATTTGTGTGGGTACATTTTGTTATTGGGTGAGTAAATATTGACTTGTAACTGACCGATGGCTGAGTGGAAAATAACAAAAAAATCTAGAACACTGTACGGACAGATATTCCTCTGCCATACCCTCAAGGGCGGAGAAGATTATTTTTCTCCCATCATTTAAAATAATTTATATTTTATCCATTTATAAAATAATGAATGGCATAATAATACAGTCTCGACATACAAATCAGCCTCACCAATGACCTATTTTTCATCCTTATGCTCCCACACGTAAAAGTAGTCCATCAAAACGTTGTATACAATGATACATAATAAATTGATTTAATTCAATTTTCTGTATAAATCTACTTATTATTTAAAGTGTCGTCAACTGTGAAATATGATTTCAAGTTTGTATCAAATCGTCAAAGTTTTATTTTCATTTGATGCAACCAAGTGTGACGTCATCAAAATAGTGACATTACACTTCCGGAGTAGGCCGTGTAGCTTGTCAATAACCTAAGGGTAGGCAAGGAAATCTTTTCCCGTCAAAAGTGAAGATAAATTTGCAAATGATGGGAGGAAACCACTTCATTTATACAAAAAAGCTTTTGTTCCCATTTACATATCATATTTTCAAGAGTCATTTATAAACTATCGCATAGTGTATACAGTCGGGCCTCATTAATCCGGACGCCAATAATCCGGATGCTTCACCTTCTGGAGGAAATTTCTAGGGAACAAAATTTCCACATTGCATTGGCCATTATGATTTGTACGTTTCAGGTATCCGGACGCTTCATGTATCAGGACGATTTGCTTGGGAACAAAAGCGTCCAGATTAATGAGGCTGGACTGTATCTTTGGTGGTACGTTGTATTGCTGTATAACGTCCCATTAAAGAATTTTTCACTTATATGGAGACGTCACCAATGCCGATGAAGTAAGACAAATTTTGCCTATGCTTGGCACTTATGGTCGTACAGCAGGGAGGGTTCTTTAACATGCTGACACCTACTGTGACACGGGATCTCGGTTTTTGCTGTCTCGTCTGAAGGACAGTGACAGCCAACTGCAATGTGGCACAGATTCAAACCCACAACCTCACATTCAAGCTAATTACTCGACCACAGGGAGCCCATATTTCATAGATCTATATTTATCATTTGACCTACTTTCCCATCCTCTTCTTTCTCTGGTATTGATTGTTTAGACGTGACCCGTTTTCCCTCTGATTCTACTTTCACTTCTATTGGCGGATTTTCTCCTGGTGACAGCGGACTCTCCGGTTCCGGAGTTTTCATGCTTGGTTCCTTCTTTATCTTTAACACCCTTGGCTGTTAACAACAAAATTTTGTTTAATCCTGTACTAGTCCGACCTCAGGGTTAAGACAAGGACACAAAACAAAGGGGACGATGATAGTGAAGAAAACGTCAACATCAATGTTACTATTCTTGTGATGGCCATATTTTTTTGTGCTCAACTGTACATTTTTTATTCTCCTGTACATTTTTTATGATCAGCTGGGTACGTACAGGTCTGGACAAAAATAGTTGGTGAAATATGAACCTTGTAAACATCAAATAATAGATAATGGTGGAGACTACTGCTTTGACTAATATATACATGTAGGTGTTTAAAAATTTACCTTTCTTCTTTGAATAATTCGATTTAAAAAGGCTATTAAACAAATCAAGAAACATTTAATTTATTATTATTATTATTATCATTATTATATTTTTCTATGATAAATTCCGGCCCAGTTTCAACCAAACAGCAGGGCCTTATAATATTGACCTCTGGCACGGCCTCTAACTTTCTCCAACTTTGGTCTGGCACAAGTTAAGTTACCTTACATAACTTATCAGTGCACATAAACTGCTGGAGAGAAAACTTGCTTATTAAAATGTAAAACTAAATAGATAGAACTGCGCTCTATCGCCGATATTTCTATATTGCAAACTTTCCTGTGAAAATTTTTACAACCGTGTGAGATTCCCGAGTACTAGCACCTCAACTTCTAAATGTTAGCGGTATATTCTCGAGAATTTGCTATGATGTGAAGTTTGGAGCAATCTCAGGAGAATGTAACATATATTACCTGGTTCTTGAGCACAGAAAAAATTGTAAAAAGAATGATAGATAAATACACCGACAACAAACCTACAAAATGAAATCACTACACTAGTACATCAACATCATTTTAACTTGAAGAAGTGCATAAAGGTCAAATTCTAACCTTCAGTTGTCCCTGCTTGCCGTCATGACAACATTTGGGACACTCCCAGCTGTTGGGTACATCTTCGTTGATGACGCCCTCGTTGTCCAAGTTCTCATACTTGTTCTTCAGACACTCCGGGTGAACTATCTCCCAACATATCCCGCACTCCATCAACGTCGTCACCGTCTCCTCGGGATTGTCATGTGACTTGATCCGATCGTCCTTTCCGCAAATCATACAAGTTGCCGCATTTGGCAACACAGGCTTTAAAAATAGAAACAAGAAGCGATTGTGAAACAGTTTTCCCTAAGAAATGATTTTTCTTTAGTAAGAACAAGGTCAAAATGTCATTGACCTTGACCTCATTTGAAATATTTAAATCAGAATTGTATTCATACCAAGTATACAGTGAATCTGTCTATCTTCTAATCATACAAGCTGCTGCATTAATGAGTAAAAGCTTTAAAACAGAGATGAGATGAACATTTGAAACACATGGCTTTTGTCAAAACAATTGTGTTACAATGTATATGCTGGTCCAAGAAATCTTAAATTCTTTGAAAGGTAGAAATAATTCATAGCTCTCAAAGCATTGGTATATACAATGTAGTTTATCTAAAAGGTCACAATACATGAAGATCATCTAAATTTAGTCTGTTTGAAAATCTCAAGTAAATCTCACTAAAAATATCACATACATGTACATGTACCTAGTTAATCAGACCGAATTGGGTAAATCAATAGTCTTACCACCCAGCTTCAGCTGCATAAAAAAATTCAAACTATAATTACCGCTAGACATTGTCTGCTTTTACAAGACTGCTTCATCCGTCCTGGGCCGCCATATTTCTTCATGTCTTTGCAGAAGTTGCACTCCCCACAGTCCGTCCTGGTGCAGGGCTCACATTTCCGACACCGCGTCCTCCTGCGCCGCACCCCTGTGGATGGGCTGCCCTTGGAGGATTGAGACTTGGGGGTTTTGAGGCCTGAGCTTGACTTGTATGTTTTCACTTTTGTAGGCTGAAAATGTTGGAAATAATAAAGTTCGCAATAAAACCAACATCTGTCATACAAAATGTACAATATAAAGGTCAAGATCTCTAGAGAGTTTTGATTTTACTACTTAGTCGCAATAGTCAGAGAGACTATTTGACAACAAATCTCATCATTAGGCACCTAGACTACATGTAGCACTGCCACAACCTTGACTTGCCCATCACAAATTGTCACAAGTCTTTGCTGTCTATTGACCTCTCTTTGTTAAGCATTCCAGTCAAGAAACGTTCACTTACAGGGCTGTCAAACGGGCTATTTTGGGGCCCCATTCCTAATGCAAAATAGACTAGTATCTTTTATTCCCATTCCGAGTCCTTGAAGTCCCCAATTGGTCCTACTTAAATGAAAACTGTCACTTAAATGCTTGAATTAGCTTGACTTTACTTGATACTTTAAGTATCTTGGTAAATACATGTACTATAGTCGTGAGGTTGTATTGCACTTCATGTTTGATTAAAAATCATGTATCAACATGTAAGACTCATTGGTACCTAGTTTATTGAATTGAAAATCTAATGTTTTTAGCAAAACTTGGTATACAAATTTATTCCCAATTTGATACAAAACTATGCTATTTTATCCAATTCCATTGGCTTTGTTCTCTACAAATACCACATAGTAGGTATTATCATCTAGTTTACACATGTTAATATGTTGTTGTTGTTGCATTGTTGTTTAATGTCCCACTCAAGAATATTTCACTCATATGGAGACATCACCATGTGCCGGTGAAGGGCGACAAAGTTTGCCTATGCTTGGCACTTATGGTTGTAGAGCAGGGAGGGTTCTTTAACGTTCCAACACCTACTTTGACACAGGACCTCAGTTTTTACTGTCTCATCTGAACGACACGGACAGCCAGCCACAGACTGGCTCAGATTTGGACCCATGAATTCAAAATCAGAAGGCCAACATGCCTACAGCTAGGCCACGACAGCTCCAGAGACATCAAGGTCAAAGACATCATAGACAATGTCAATTTTTTTTTAGCACAGGCTGAAAGGCCTTGTCTTCCTAAATAAATACATACATGTATAACATTCAAACCCAACCTCCAAAATTCTTAATAATGTCTGTCATTGTACAATATGAGTATATGATACAGCAATATCATTGACAATTAATTTCTATATCCATCAATAACTTACAATACAGCACCATACCTTTTTACTTGCAGGCCAGACAAGGATTGGTTCCCCTGAACAGGCTAGTGATTGGTCATCACTGGCATGGTCTTGTAAGAGTTGCTGGAATGACAATATCAGATGGTCAATAAAACTAAAATCAACTGTACATGTATGGTATGGTATTGTTGTTTAATGTCCCACTCAAGAATATTTCACTCATATGGAGACGTCACCGTGTGCCGGTGAAGGGCGACAAATTTTGTCTATGCTCGGCACTGCGGGCCGTAGAGCAGGGAGGGTTCTTTAACGTGCCAACACCTACCGTGACACGGTGCCTCGGTCTTTACTGTCTCATCCAATAAAATGTAATAAAACAATACAAAGTGAAACCTGGATATATTGAAACTATATGGAAATAAATTTCTCTTTTAAATAAAGAGGGTTTTTGAAATAATTGGGTTAAGATATTTATACAGTTATTAAGTCGGGGAATTATGTTCAATATGGGTGGGATCAACAGTACAATTTTGATTAAAGGGCAAAGAAAAATAATTCTAATGCCCCATGTTTGTTTCACGTTATTTGACTGGTCAGTGAAGTTGAAAACTTGCAGGGTATTCATGATTCACTACTATTTTTTAGATGACATCACATTTTGATTGTTTACGTATTATAAAACCGTCATTGTAATGACCTACCTGGTAATTTGGCCATTGATTAAAAATAGGACATCTGTGCATCTCAGCACTTTCTGACAAAATACTAGAGAATCATTTAATTACTTTTTCATAAAAGGACAACTAATGGAGTTCTCTGCCATACAGTGTGATACCTCATAATGTTTACGCAGCAATAATATTGCCAATAATACATGATACAGTGGAGTGGTCTATAAAAGCCAAAAAGCAGTAGTCATGTAAATCTGTGTTGGAGGCTCAACAAGGGGAAAAAAAGCTGTATGATGTATAAAACCTACCTTCATATCACTGAGGACTTCCTCTGGATTTATCATATCCTTCGGTACTCCTCTCTTACTTGGAGGCAGTGCCTCTAACCATTCTAGTAGCAGCTGTAAGCCTTCCATTTGGCACTTTGTCAGATACACCGTTTTAGCCTCCTTTTTGGCAGAATTTCTGTACACTTTCTTTTGTACAGTGTGGTCCCCCTTTTTCCCCTCCCCCTCACTTTTCTGCTTCCTCGCAGAACCCTTCCCGTTTTTCTCTGTAGTACCGTTTGACACAACAAGTCCCAAAATATCTTCTGGTTTTTCGTAAATTTCGGTGTCGGCAGAACTACAGCTGTCCGAGGACGACTTCCGCGGGGAATGTGGCCATCTTGGTGTAACACTTTCATCATCACTGACAGATTTACGTAGCGGTGACTGGTCAATTCTCGTCAGTTCTATGGTTACGCTTTTTGACAGTTTTGGTGTGGATGGTCTGGCACTAGTGTCCGATTTATTTTGCACATAATCATTGTCCTGTGAACACCGAGATGAGGGGCGAGATTCGTCCTGTATAAAGGGGGACAACTCGCGCTTATCTTCCCCGTTTTCTTTGTCTTCTGCTGGGGTCTCTACACACTGTTTACCGGTAATACAGGTAATATATCTGGCAAGGACGTACCATGCAATCTCTGTGTAAAATGGATACCGGAATTTCTGTGGCACCTAGAATAACAAATATAACATAAGTCATGTATCTTTTCTCATCTCAAACTTTACAATTTTACAAATAATTAATGCTGGAGGAGACTCCAAGATTTTTACCTGATCACGAGTACATATACTTACTTGTCAATCAAGTTCATCCGAATTACTGTATACAGGTTTATTTTTGCCCCGTGTTATTTTCGCCTTAATTCTCTTGTATACAGTTTCGCCCTGTTTTAAATTCGCCCAGGCTCATCATAAATCTACTTGATAAATTTACCATTTCGAATTCGGCCAGTTTTGAATTCGCCCACTGACAATTGGGGCGAAACGGGCGAAAACAAAATGGGGGCGAAAATTTCCCTGCATACAGTATTTCAAGATATCAGGCACTAAAAATCAAAGACAGAAACTGATTCCTTTTTTACTCATTCAAGGAAGTTATGAGTGAAACTTTGTATACAGTAAGTGACATCATAGACAAGAAAATGAATACAATGTATATTAGAACCAAAGTATGGTAGAGTTGGTCTATAACTAATCAGCTTAACATGAATTCAGTGCTATGATAAGGAGGAATAAAATCCTCAAAAAGAATTACTATCTACTTATGTAGTACATGTAAATTCTGATGCTTAAAACAGGGGATGCCTGTAATGAATCAATCACCTTTCATTTCGTTATGGACCAAGTCCATAGTATTCCATTGAGAGTTTCAAAACAGTTTTTTACCATTGCTTTTTGGCACACTCAATAATCTTTAGGTCATATGATGGCATCCATTTAAAAGTGAGAGGGGAGACAAATGTACCAACACTGACTTCAACAACTAATAAGCATATTTTCCCTATGAAGAAATCAGGAAAGAATACCATACCATTTAATGGGAGAAAAATAATCCATCATAAGCCTTTTCATAAGAGAATACGAAATTTCACCATCTGGGATGAATATTTGAAGAAAGCATCAGCAAGACTTCATCTGCATCTCGAATATTCAACCCTGATTTCTCGTTCTTACAAAAAGGATAAAAACACAGAAGTCCTGGAGGGACTGCCGTGACCAAGTGGATAGCAGTTCGACTTCGAATCGAAGGGTCCAGGGTTCGAATCCACACAGCCCCACACTGCATGTTAAAGAACCCTTAAATGCTGAGCTTGGGCAAAATCTGACAGTCTTCACTGACACACGGTGACGTCTCCATATTAGTGAAACATTCTTGAGTGGGACATTAAACAACAAAACAATTTAACACGAACGTAGTCCGGAAGCGATAAGGAAGACTATAAGCCCAAAGCCACATCAAATGATATTCGTGACTCAGCAAGCTTCGATATGAATATCAACAGGAACGGGCACTCAGATTGGGAGATTTATTTGCTCTCCCTGGGACATGGTGTTAGATTTTATAAGTCCCACAAGTACAATCATCCTATAGCTAGATTTCATCTTCGATTCTTATATTGTTTCAATTGTGTCATCCTTCCTACATGTACCAAACATTAATGTATTATAAAAAGACCTATAGTCTAAATGAACTGTAATTATACCTACATGGGTTCTGTCTTCAATGTCCGACACACGCAGCTGATTAACAATGTTGTAGCAATGTAGAAAATTCCCTCCAAACACTAGAGAGTCTTTTGGTGTGTACACTGCATGGATCCAACCTGAAAGAAGAGAAATGAAAAATATTACATAAAAGAATCTAATCAGATGTACTGAATGCTAGTAAGAGCAATATATAAAGCTCCCTCTCATGTCATGAGCCAAAAAAACTCCAACTTCGGGGAGATTTCAAAAATATGATATCTCACCAGCTGAAGGCTATTTAGCTGACCCCAATCCTCTTACTCATTTCCTTTCTCAGAAATTGTTCTCATCGCTCATCATTTGGGTCAATATTATGAAATAACTCAACACTACCATCACTATGATTACAAAATAAACATGCGGTAGCCTAATTACAACGTCTGCTAATAATTCAGATTTCGAAAGATTGAGATGATATCTCACAGGTATTTTAAGTTTTTGACTGTATAATTTCGAAAGATTGACACTTGAAAGATCAAGACTAAATTTGCTTGATTTATTAAGGAAAAAAATAAGGACTGTAGCCTTACTTCGATAGATCAAGAACTTCGAGAAAAATTCAAGATTCGACTGTATATACCTACCTGAGGGTATGATGAAGGTATAGCCTGCCTGTAGGTCAATTCTCTGACATCCCTCGACCTGGTCAGCCAGGAAGACGTCTCCCTGTTTGGCCGACAACACCCAGTTTGTGTAGATATCAACGTTCCTCTCCGTAGGAGGGATGAGCCAAAAGACCTGCAAAAATACACAGTCCATTACAAGAAGGAATTATGGTCTTGATTTCAGTACAACCTGCTTAAGCTATTACCTGTACATAAAGACCACCTGCATACAAAGGCCATTTTTTGCTGTCCCCAAAAGTACCATTTCTGTACAAATCAACCTCTAGTCTATATAAAGATCGTCTCCGGTTTCTTGTGTTTCTGTATTGTTATCTGAGACCAGTCCAATATGGTGCGGGGTTTGAAAGGGTTATATTATAACATGGGGGCATGTTATGATGCAGGCTTCAAATTCTTGCTCATTTCTGGCTTTACTCAACTAAGTGGGGATCTGGATCATGCAAAATTCGTCCTTGAAATGGATCATGGTTTTGTCTTAATTAAATGATAGACCATGTCAAAGCTTGGTTCTGAACCGTTGGCCCTTTGACCCTATGATATTTGGTTTATCTCCCTTACCTAGGAAAAATGTCATATTTGAGATAAATTTGATTTTTCTTTTCCATTAGTAATTTTTTTCCTTAACATGAAAATGATCACTTCTCACTGAGGCTTGGTACAGGCATTCAGGATAAATTTACAAATTCTGCTGATACCCGTAATTCATATATTAATAGCACGTAATGAAAACAAGTTATGCACATGAAAATCGAAAAACAAATAATTGACTTGCTAAAGATGAACAAGATGAAAAGTTTGACAGACAGAACCAAAGGATCCATGAGATGTGGTGCCCATACCTTCTGTCCATGTAGAATGTGGTACCACACGGAGGTGCCGCCAAAGTCAATGTGAAAATCTGTGTAACATCCCTGTACACTCATCAGGCAGTATCTACAATTTCAGAAATTGTATAGTTATATGAGTGCTGATTATTCTTTGTAACACACACTGCAAATCTCAGAACAAAAAAAACCATTTCAATATTGTCAAAATTTGTTTACTTTATTCAAATTAAATCACTGAATTGAATGACTCTCAATCGTAAGCCCACAAATCCATAAAAAAATCATTTTTCATTTACAAAATTTTCACTGATTTTT
>JACSZP010027841.1:0-16633 GCA_016161895.1 Pinna nobilis
ATGTAGATGAAATAGGGTGGTGGGAGAGAAAAATTGAGTTGAGGAAATGTAGATAGTGTAGCCATGAATTAAAATAGTGTGGTGGTACGACCGCACTATATGAGCCTGAGGAGAACACTAAAAGACTTTCTAAAATTTCAGGTAGATGCTCCATTTAATGCCACATACATGTAGCAGCTACAGTACTACAAATTTCAAAATGAAAAGAATGTCACAATGTACTTGTAGCCTCTAAATTGTGATCTCCACATTTTTCCAGCAAGAAAAAAACAACCAAGCCTCATTTTCTAGCTGATTCACTATCTTGACAAAATTTGGGAGGAATAGAATTTTTCAAATTTTCATTAATTTGCTTGAGAAAAATAGTGTCGATCTGATTAAAGAGGCTTCCATATACATGTACCACCACAGAAACATCGAACATGAACAAATGCAGTTCTGTACCAACTTCACGGTGGATAGCTGTCTAGTTTTTCATCGAAAAAAGAAAAACAAACAACAACAGAAAAACAAGTATCCTGAAAGCACATGCATTGCCGAAGTAATATGTGTCCAGGCTCTTGGTCTAAGCCATGATAAGAACTTTAATCTCAAGTAATAAAATCTCTAGACTTTTGCAGTATGAGTGAATAAAACTTGCATAAAGCTGTGATTTTTAGTTTAATTTTTTGTGACCAAATGACATTCAAAAAATTAAATCAACCTGAACAGTCTTCAGCCTTGAGCACACTAAATAAATCAGTACAAAATGAGTTTGAGATTATCATTTTATTCAGAATCATGAAATGAACATTTTAAATAGAAATGCATTTCATATTGGTCATAAATAGATTTACAGGCATTATTAATGCACAATTTTAATGAATGCATCATCTCCTTTGCTTAATAATTTTGTACAACTAAACATAGAATAGAAGTGTTTCGCATATACATGTATACTTATGGTCCAGTTACTAGGCTTTATTATGCAGTAAATTCAGACAGCTGGTATATAGTTCTATCACAGAATCCTCAAGAATGGTGCTAATGTGTATAAAAAAATTACAAAAAAGAAAGAAATTACAGATATTGAAATTACACATGTTTACATGTTTTTTCAGTAGCCGAGGCAAATCAATACAGCATTTGCTCAATTAAACATTGAAGTAGGCCTACATACTTATAACTCGGGTGACAACATGCTATTAAACATTCTTTCAAAGCAGATTTATTATGCAAATAATATGCTTAATGGAAAACAACTTTCTGGATCCACACACACCTCAAATGCTAATCAAGGTGTCATGGGTCTTCTCTCACACACACAAAAATGTCTTGGGTAAACATCACTGAATCAAATATTGATAAAATTTAAGAAATTCCTAAGCTATAATTTATATCAACTATTTCCCTCCGCACCGGCTGGTTGTGAATTTGAACCGGGGTCAACTTGTGATGCAGAACTGGACATCTGTTGCTGTTGAGTTTTCTCGTTCATCATCTTCTTATTCTGCTTTTGTGACCCTTCCTGAAATTATCAATGAAAACAAAAGAGGTCAAAGCAAAGCCATCTAAAACTTAACCCTTTCAACACCACAGACCGAAATAGACTGGTCCAAGACAATAGAAAAGAGCATACCATTCAGATACTTGGGGTTGAAAGAGTTAAATTTGGTTTAACCCATTCACCCCTAAAGACATTTGGATTTGCCTAAATCATTGATTCAAGGGAGAGCCCATTAGATTTCAGGGGTTTATGAGTTAAACAAGTGTTAGTATACAGTAAGATAAAAATGCCCAATCAGCACAAGTCAAAGAGCCATAATTAAACTGTATTGAAATTTAAATTGGAATTGTAACTTATTGATATACACTGACGTAGTCGAAATAATTTGTCACTCTGTGGTTGGCCATCCCTGTCTTTTGGATGAGACAGTAAAAACCAAGGTCCCGTGTCACAGTAGGTGTTGGCATGTTAAAGAACCCTCCCTGGTCTACGGCCAGCAGTGCTGATCAGCATAGGCAAAATTTGTAGCCCTTCACCGGCACACGGTGACGTCTCCATATGAGTGAAATATTTTTGAGTGGGACGTTAAACAACAGTACCATATCATATGAAATAATTAGTTCAATATATGCTAAATTGGTGAAAAATAGGGAAACTACAGCATGACAGACAGACAAAGATGAAAACTACATGTCTTGTCAGCTTACAAGTAGCCTCCAATGTACATTTGCACATGTAAGAGACTAATAAAATGGAAACTAAAAACGGCCACTGTAACAAGACTTGTTTCAATACAGAGACTATCTGTTTGACTACACTAATGAATCATTAAATTTTTAACAGCTAGTTGGCCAACTGCCTGCTAAAATCCGGTTGCGCACACATTAATTAAACTTCAATTAGCTAACTGCAACTTAAAGGGGAAGAAATACAACCGTACAGTTGTAGGTCACGTGGTATTAAGTGGGCGTATTAGCTAAAAGTAATTTACAACTTCACACCTTTGGAAAGGTGTGAAACTGGTCCTTGGACGTTTACGGATATGCAGATAACCTGTTTGGATAGAATACAAGTTCATAGATTCAGTGAAAGATATCTTTATAGTACTTGCGAAGAGAGGGTAGATTTGCATGTTTTCAGGACAGAAATCTGCGTTCCACTTTCGTGCAAGATTCTGACTATGATGGTGAATGTGATTATTTTTATATACCGGTACACTGAATTTACTATAATACTTTATCTATCTGAAATAAAATTGTGTTTACAAATATATGTATACCTAATTCTAATATCATATGAGGATTTAAATTTACGAACATTAGATATAGATTTTCATGTGTAAGTCGGCCTACATGTACATCCAACACTTGATTGCCAAAGTTACTTATAAATCATGATCAAGATCAAATGCAGACAAAAAATGTGTAAATTGATTGTAGATTTTAACTATACATGTGGTCATAGATGAGCAATTGCCAAAACCGACACAACAAAATTATAATCAATTTCCTTCAATATCCGGTACTTTAATTCACGTATCATCTCCCCCCCTGCTGAATTCATTTAGAGTTTGCATCAGTATGATGAGTCTCCTACTCAAGTTTGAATGGAGGTTCGTCACGCTTTTAGACACTATTTCAAGCTTCTGATTTCTTTTCTTTTTGAAATATCCAATGAAATTCCAATGAAATGAAGATAAAAACAATGCAATATCCATGTGCTGTCTAATGGTATTGGTTTATGCGAGTAGGCCTACTACTCATCAGGCTACGGTATTATACAAGAGACATAGGATAGGGCAATCCAACATACATGTACATCCCGAGTTCTAGAGGAAACAACACCTTCCCAATGATAATCCTTTTCTGTCATTCATATACAGTGGAGCCTCATTAATCCATACACCTTCGTTCTCAAGCAAATTGTCAGGATAAATGAAGCGTCCGGATTACTGAAACATACATATCATAATGTGCAGGGCAATCTGAAAATTTTGTCCCCTGGAAATTTCGTCCGGAAGGTGAAGCATCTGGATTATTGGCGTCCAGATTAATGAGGCTCGACTGTATACCATTGCTATGACAAAGGTGATGAGACTAAAATTCTGTTCTGTTCTGTCATAAGAAGGTATTGTTATGATTATGCACATACTAGTTGGCACACATTTACCTATAATTATCGGTCAGTTGATTGATATCTGTTGCGGTTGATTGTTATTTGAACCGACTATCTATTTTTTATAATAAAAATTTTCTAAAGATTTTTTTTTAGTAAGAATGCCAATAATTTATCAATTATGTTGGGAGAAATTGACGAAGGTCATCTTTCACATCTGATTTCTGTGTTGTGGAGATGTCGGCTGTCCAAATAGAGTTTACACAAAGAGTAAAACAGTTTTTTTTAAATATTCCTATCACGGTAATAAAAAAAAAAGTTACAGAAAAAAAAGTCACAAGAAAAAAAGTCACAAGAAAAAAAGTCACAATTTATGTAGGAAAATAAGTCACAATTATTTTTTCATTTTGAAGAGACATTAGATTTGCAACCTGCCAAGAAATTTCTGCAGATATTGAAATGAAGTTTAAAATTTGAAGGCACTTTAGGAGAAAATAAAAAAAAATGCACTTTGTCTGAGATTTTCCAGATCTCTCTTACCCCCTCGACTTTGCTTGACTGAATATTCATATTATACTTGTATGCACAAGTATATCACTGGTAAAAGTTATATGCAAAATAATCATATTTTGATATGACATATATTGTGTAATCACATCTACGGCACAAAAATAAGAATTAGCTCATACCCGATTGGTATTGAAAACATATTACGCTAAAATGGTATTTTTCCCCGTGAGCATTTCCCCACCTAGGTAAACACATGGATTACCCCCTGGGTATACACACTCAAGTCAGGTGATTGACAGGCAACTTGCTATCAGAGCCAGTTACCTGTACAGGTAGTGGGCATTCCTTAGAACTTCTCCCTTAACCTCTTGAAATGCATTAAATCGATAATTATCTCACGTGCGTGTTCCTGGCGCTTCATCATGACTGCCAAAAGTGAGAGGGGAGCAAATTGGAGCCTGTCTGAGGTGATGTCAATTACTGATTTTGTCGAAAAGAATGAACACATTAAAACATTAAAAATCAAGGTAAACTCTGCATTAATTTCCCTAACAGTACTTAGCCTACATACAATGTATGTGTCAATAATGACGTATGAATTTTTATGACGAAAATACGATTTTAGTAATGTATCAATTTAAATGACGATGACATAGAAATTGCTTGGGAGGGGTGGGGGGGGGGATGTGATTAAAAATAGAGATACAATTTTTATTTCACAGAGAAAGAGAGAGAGAGTGTGTGATTTTACCTTCACTTTTATTGAGATGGACTGGCATTAATATATCTTGATTTTATCTGCTGATCACTCAGATCTGATATGTTCACTCTCTCTGCATAGGTATAGGAGCCCCCCCACCCCCACTTTTTCACAATGCAAAATTTTTTTTTCACGATGATGATACACAAATAATACATGTAATTGTTGTATGTTGTATTGTTGTTTAACGTCCCACTCAAGAAAATTTCACTCATATAGAGACGTCACCATGTGCCGGTGAAAGGCAACAAATTTTGCTTATGCTCGACACTTAAAGCCATAAAGCAGGGAGGGTTCTTTAACATGCCAACACCAACCATGACACAGGACCTCTGTTTTTACTGTCTTATCTGAAAGACAGGAACGGTCAACCATGGAGTGGTGCTACGCGGATTCAAATCCCGGACCCGCCTTCAATTCGAAGTCGAACCCCCTTACCACTCGGTAACTGTGTAAACGTGTAAAGTGGTAGTCTGTCTTGTATAAAGGAAAACAAATAAATTTCTCTAAGACAATAAAAACATCCTGCTCCCCCATTTTTGGGGGGGTAGGGGGCAAAGCAATTTAAAAATACCCTTAGGGAAAAACTCAATGCCTTACAATTGCCTTTCAATGAAACAATTTATGCTCTACCCGCCTAATCCAAAATCCTGCATCCTCCTGTGGATTTTATACATAATTACTTTTAATCAAAGAAAATATTTTATAACATATGATTTTCAAATAGTAATTCTAGGCCTAAGACGAAACACAAGACATTATCAAAATACAACCCATCAAAGCTTGAAAGAGAAAGACAAGAATTTAAGTAAAATGAAATCGAACCACCCTTTTGAAAAATCCCCCCTTTTTATTTGCTTCCTACACCAATGCTCTGTATACTCGCTCTTTTCTCTAGTATCTTCAAACAGTAAATCTGCCATTTTTATATTTAATTGTTAATTAAATATTTAAAGTGCCTAGTAAGCTCATTTAAAAATCATTCATTAAGACATACTTTAACGGAGGGTTAACTGTCAGTTAACGCTCGAGCAACGTTACTAACTATTCGTTAAGTTTAACATCACTTTAATAGATATTTAAACGTTCGCTAACTTTAACGGGCTTTCGTGCAACCGGGTCCTGATCATTTACCCTGAATGCATCTGGCATAAAACTAGTATATTCTGTATATTCCCAGAATTGTACACTAGTTTAAGTAGGAACAAGTTCAAACTAGAAGGATGGATATTCACAGATAATTTGTGGAACATTAAAATTTGGGGGGAAAATTCCGCTCGCGTATGTTTTTTCATCAATGAAAAGATAAATACATGTAAAAGGCCTCATGCTCGCATCTGTGGTAGGAGAAAATAGCCTGAGAACTAGAGAATTAATTTTAGGTGGCCTTATACTAACCTGAAGACAGGGAGGTGTATCTAGTGGTATAGTAACAGGGCCATCATTCTGTATGTGTACTTGCATATAAGCACCAAACTGTCCATCTGAAAATCACAAAAATCAGATTAATTGATATTTGTGTTAGAACACCACACCTGGAATAAACTTTCAAGTACTAACAGTAAAGTTGGTCTATAATGAATTGGCTTATAGCTAAATCAGTGCTATAACGAACAAGTAAATATTCCCCGAAAAAAAAACTATTTTTCTATGGTGATTTCTGATTTTTAAAGCGAAAAGGGATATTATAAAATCAGGACTTTTACGAATTGAAAATCAAGTACCTGCATACATAAAAAGGCATACTTTTGCAGAGTTATAACGAACTAGTTCCGAAAACCTTGATACCCTAAACATGAAAGATGAAACATCTACTTGGTCTTTACATGTATGTGTTTTCACCACGTTTGCGACTGTATGAACAGTGACATTATACCGTTCTAAAACAGAAAATTTCACCCCTTTTGCCCTCCTTGTCGGAGGACGAATTCACGAATTCAAAACTGGGCGGATTCAAAATGACAAATTCATTCAAAAGAATTATGACTAGACTGGGCGAATTTAAAATGGTGTGAAACTGTTTGCCAGTGCATTATAGCGAAAATAACATGGGGCAACAGTAACCCTGTATATAGTAATTCACCTTGTAATAAGTCTGCCAGACTATTAGACTAATGTATGAAGAAGTTATTTTCTAGCAACATATGGCAAAGGAATTGTTTGATCTTACCTTTTATTTTTTCAGGCTGATATGCAGATTTCATCCTTCTTAAAAATTCCATGTAAAATTCTTCTGATTGCTCTGGTCCCATGGCCTCATGAAAGTCTGGTTTATTGCCTTTCATAGTTACTGCTAGGGTAAACTGCGAAAAAAATAGAACAACATATTGTAATAGAATGTTATGGGGGCCTCCGTGTTCGAGTGGTTAGCGTGTTCGACTTCGAGCCGAGGGGTCCGGGGTTCGATTCCTGCAGCGCCACTCAAATTTATTTGGTGCTTTTGACACTACATGGTAAAAGAAAACCCTAAGTCTAACACAATGAACACAAACCACTTTTAATTTCCGTTCTGTAGTTTGAACCAGAAGTTCTGATACAGGTACATAAATCAATGTCGGTTGTATTTTTGTTTAATGCCCCGCTTAAGAATCTAGCTGTCACTTATATGGAGACATCATCATGTGCCAGTGAAGGGCGACAAATTTTGCCTATGCTCAACACTTATGGCCGTAGAGCAGGGAGGGTTCTTTAATGTGCCAACACCTACAGTGAGTGAGTGACACGGGAACTCTGTTTTTACTCTCTCATCTAAAAGACAGGGACAGCCAACTGTAACATGGCTCGGGCTCAAACCCTGGACCTCACGATTAGAAGTCAAACACTCACTAGGCCACGACAGCCCACATAAACCAATATAACAAGAACTGCCTATGTTAAATCAGGTAATCTAAATTGGTTAATGGAATCTATCTCCATTGCCCGGTGATGATAAAGAAATCCACTAACCTGAGTGTCAAGTTAACTTTACCCATGTCGAGGCTTGCCGAGACATGGACCAGTTAACTTGACACTAGGGTTAGTGGATTTCTCGGTCATCACCGGGCAATAAACATTGATTATTTTTCTCCTATATATTAATCTTTATCAGGGAGTTGATCTGTTTTAAAACTAGTCTGGTATTATAACTCCACACATTAAAAAAAAATCAGAAAGCTCATGGCTTTACGTCACTTCATCGTTATTTCCGGTACAGCACGTGTAGCTTATCATCCACCCACCTGTGGATGATCGATTTATCATTTTACACTTCCTGTAATGATATCTCAGTGAATATGGGAGAAACAGATGTTTATACTTTCAGGACATATATAAAACTCAACATTCATTTTGTGTCATGCATACTTTTGTTTATGAACTGTTATGTAAACTAACCAGTAGAGTTTGCGGAATCAGGGGAGATAATCCTAACCCAAATGCATAAATCTGATATTTCTCTGTTCTCTCTGTATTTGTTATAGAGGTATTAAAATAAGAAGAGATTATCTCTTAGACCCTACAGTCACCCTTGACAATGATAATATCACACTTATATAAACTAGATTTAGACTATGTCACAAATGATTCAATCGTTGTCTTGACTTAAGACAAACAGGATGAAAAAATTAGGACATCAGTTGGATGAATGAAATACATGTACAAATCTACCAAAATTATTTGACATTTTCATAATTATTCACCAGGCACAAAATCATTTCCAACTCTGTATTTAACTAGTCAGACCTTTTGGGGAAGTCATTTGGTTGGTTTGTATACTGAGGTACATTTGTATATTATTGATGGATGTCTTTTAACCCTCTCAACTCCAAATATCAAATCAGAAATGGTATCCTTTTTTATATTATCTTAGATCAGTCCATTACACTTTGTCAGAAAGGTTTTGTATATCCCGTACCTGACTAACACACAGCACTTCATATTGTTTATCCATGACACTTTTATTCCATCGTTTACCCTGATCATCTTCAAAAACTCTCAGATTCAAAATCTTCCTGACCCTGTTAAAAGAAAGAGCATATTTTTACATGAATAATAAATTCATACATTTGAATTGAGACTGACCATCACAATATTAGATAAGCAATGATAATTTACAAGATTTGCTACAAATTAATGATGTATTCTTTATACACATGTAGGCATATGTTCTTTTTTCTTGGTGATGTTCAACCAGAGTGACTTTTGAATTTGATAAGTATTCACATAATTGCAGCGCAAGTGATTAACTTTGAAACTAGTGGTTTAAATGTGATTTTTTTTATTATAATCAGAAAGTAAAAAAAACAAACTTTGCAACAAACATGCATTTTTCTAAAAAAAAAAAAAGAAAAAGAAAGGTGATCAGTAATTTGATCTTCGCTCCCCGAGGCCAACTTTAATTGAGGCCAACTTAAAATTTGAGAATGAACCTGACCTTTGACCTTGGGTCCAAACACCTGTATTTCATGAGTAACATTTGTGTGAATTATGATCCAACTCCAAGTTACTCAATACTGGAAGCAGATATGGAAAAAATAAGATTTTTAAGTCCTAAGTGCAGAATGACCTTGACCTGTGACCATGAGAAAAGGTGGGCCACAAATTAGGGTTATGGAGATTATATTTTGTATGTATGATCTAAATACATGAAAGGATTTAGGACTAGGAGATATGGCTCTGGATGAACACACAGACAGATGGACATAGCGGCGCCTATAAGCTCCCCGGAAATTTTTCATAAAAAAAGAGCATAAAAAAAAAACATAACAAAACCAACAACAACAAACTGGTTTTGACTCCCTCCCCATTTTTGATCAGGTATGCTTCTTATGTTACTGTTCTTTTACCCAGAAAAATATAGACAAATAAAAATTCATACTTTTTTCTTTTTTGTTAAAAATCTTTGATACAATGGCATCAGATTCATTGGAAAGATGCAATTTACATTGTAGCCTTCATGTACCAGTACTAGTACATTCTTATGTTGAACATGTACCAGTACACTTTTAAGTGGTTGTACATGATGTACTCACATGTAATCAAGCTCTTTCGTTGTGTCTTTCCTTGTTATTCCGACTAACACACACAGACCTTTTCCAATAGAACTAACTGTTTCGTCCCCAACTGAAAGTATACAGTAGTCATTTAAGTTTAAAATATACAGTACAACAGCAAATTGTAGGAGTAAAGAGACCAAAAACACATACACTGATACAGCTCCATGATGGCATGATGCCTCAACTGGCTCAAGAGTCTTTCACTTACATTGTACATGTAAATTTATATGGAGATGTCATCAACAATTTATTCGTACACTCAGCACTTATGGTCGTAGAGCAGAGAGGGCTCTTTAAAACGACAACACCTAATATGATACAGGCCCTCTGCATTCCTGTCTAATCCTAAAGAAAGGAGCAGTCAACAACAGTGTTGCTCGAATTCGAACCCAGGACCTCAAAATAAGAAGGCTGACATGCTAACCACTAGGCTAAAAAAACTTGTCACTAAAATGTAAAAGATAGATTGTATAAAAAGACTATGATTTGATACATAGAGCAGACACTTCCAACTCTGTCAGTTTGTTATTGACACTGACTGACAAGTGAAATTTTGGTTTGGTTCGACAAGCTCATTTCCCTAACGGATCCACATAGAGATCGAACTATTTTTTTTTTATAATGCATTATTTGGGCGTACACTTATTTTTCATTTACTAGTCTATCATCTATGGATTTTTTTTTTATGAATTTTGAACAAGTATTACCTGTCACACTTGCTTGTGATACTCTCTGGACAATCGCCTTCATTTCAACGTCAACATGTAAGCCGAAACATCAACAATTTTGTTTTCGAGACACCTCTGATTTCTAGTTATATTCAGAGAATATGTGCGAGAGAGTTTACGATAAATTACTCGCGTGTACTTAACGGAAGTACGAATGTACGGAACCGGAAATGCTTGCGATAACATAACATCACCAAGGCGACAACGTCACACTTTGGTGTACTCTGTGCTAGCCTACAGCAAACTTCAGCGCTATACTACATGTAAGTTTTATATTTCCATTCGACACAATGTTGCATTCACACTTTGCAGACACTTAGCCAATATATACTCCTCGTTGCATAACTACACTATGTAAAAAAAAGATAGGCGCCATTTATATCTATTTATCTTTGACTTTGGTGGCAAATTAAGTTTCAATGTTTCAGAGTTGGTCGATTTTAATCTTGATACAAGTTAAACTGTTGTTTTACTGTTGCTGTCATTGGAAGGATTGAAAAGCGCCCGTAGTTTGTTGATCAAAAGGGGTTATTTGCAGTTAAATGACGAGAAATTCGAACCAGGAATACTTGACCCCTCCCTTATTTATAAATTTAACAGAAATCGTTTCTACTGCACTTGGGTCTTTTTCAAAACACATTTCGGGAACCATCACCTTTTATGTCTGTGTATCTTGTATCTGTAGTGATGATTAGGAAATTGGTGGCCTTATCGTTGAGTATATGTCTAAATATTGCATTAACAATAACATGCGTGCTAGGATCACTACAAAGTGCTGCACTGGACTTAGTTGAATGCAATCCAATTTCCTCTAAAGGGAAGCTTCCCTGTGCAAATCACAATTAATAACACAATCTTCTCCACAAGTGGTTGACGACAGTTACAATTATACTTACATATTTTCATGATCAGTATCATGAATAGTTTTTGCAAACCTTTTTTCTCTTTCAGTCTTTTTTACAATACCGGTACTGTCAGTACTAATACATGTAGGTCATTGATCTACACACATACATGTATGAGACATAGGACTACATGTAATTTGTTGTAACTGCTGTCAACCACTTGATAAAGCCAAGTTGGCCAAAAAATTTGTGTATACCATACGAGTGTGTTAGGCCTATTTGATAAATTTGTTGAATGCATTCAATTTTTGGGGGTGCTGTTAGGGTCGTGGAGGTAGTATTATCATGTATCTATCATATTAAAAAAGATTTCAGTTAGGCTGTACTTAATATTTTGGAGCTCCGAACATATATATATGCTGACTGGGTCCACATTACATTTCTTGTTTTACTGACTAACTGTGCTTTGTGCACATCCTTCAAATTTTCAATATCTTCATGTTCTTTTTTTCAGAATTTCATGATGACAGAGCCAGACGTAGCACAAATTAGACCTCCAGAGCCCATAACAATATCTGTGGTCAGGGCCCGCAATTTGGTAAGCCAGATCCACCATGCATTTTTAGTGTGTTGTGTACAAATGACATGATCATTATGAAATCTAGAAATGTGCAATATATTCAATTAATGAGAAAAAGACTTTCAGAGAACTATTTTGAATACTGTCTTGAAATTTAATTTATGATTGTTTTGTTGTTGTTGTTTTTTATTCATCTGTAAATACTTTTGTCAGGGTTACATGTACATGTATCTTGTTATTTTAATTTTATACATATATTAAGTATAAACAATTCATTTCATTGTTTTGGTGAGCTACATGTATAGTTCTACATCATGCACAATCATTTTATTTATCTCTCATTTGAAAAAAATTGGTTTTATGTAATTCAACAGATTGATAAATCTCCTTTGTTTTATTTTTATTTCAACTTACTGATTTTTTTTATTATTCAATTCTGATGTATCATAAAAAATAATTCAGATGTGCATTTAGTTTCAAGTTGAATAGTTTCCAATATGCATTAAGTAAAAACTTCTTTCAGAGAGGAAATAAAATTACTGATCCAGCTCAGGTAATTAGTGTCTCAATTATGTTGCAATGATTTTTGCTTAACTGTTTTGTTTGTAAAATAAAATGTAATGACATGTATATATGTATGTATATATATTTTAAACATTATAAATAATCAAATACTGATACTAGGCTAATAAATCTAATAAAACGAATAAAAAAAAAAATAATACAAAAAAAATCATGAAAAGGCAAATTTTTAGTTATATGTAGATTATAGATATTTAAAACTAATAACTGCATTTGATAATTAATATGTAATATGGTAATTAATATGTACTATAACAGTGTGTTACAATGTCTTGCTAAAGTAAACTTTAGTACATGTATGTCTTACTGTTAATGTTAAAAGTAAAATGCTTGTTCATGTCTTTTGAATAATTCATCATTAAATTCATTCATTAGGTAATGTTTTTTTTGTATGTATAGAATTTCTTGTACCAAATGGAAGTGACTGTCAAACTTCACATTCAATCATGACAGAAGTTCTCTGTCTAATTCATGGGATTAGAATTCCAAATGCAACTTTTGTTTTATAAAGTCATGAAAATATTGCACCTTAGTATTGTACATGTATAAAGAAATGAAAATTATACAGAGAAAATTTGTGTAGTTCTGCATTTTTATTAATCAGTTTTGATGTTTTTTCAAGGCAATCTATCTTCAAGCTTTCCTTTCTCTCAGTTTGTGCATAAAAATAAGAGAAGAAAAAACAAAGAAAAACTAAAAATATCAATCAGAAAATTTTATTCAGTCATCAACATAGTTGACCATTCATAATACGGGAGTTTTGAGATTGTAGCTCTTCTGCTTGTGGAGGCGTATTTGGACTTTGCATAACGGAGAGGGTGGGACTGTTTTCCAAACTAAGCAAAGGGTATATCAGTATCACAAACGTGTAGCATTTATTTCAGGTTGAAAAGGAACAAAATTCTACCTTTATTAAGATAAGATATCAAGTTATATTCTTTTGATAACGTCTAAATGAGGTATATCCTAATAAATACCGATATACAAATAAATACGCAATGTTATCTAACGAGAACAGTCCCACCTTCCTGTACACTTCGCCGAGTAAACGCGTCTTCACACCGAAGAGTTATACAAAGGGAAAGTATCTCAAAACCGACGTATTAGAACAAATTCAATTCTGTAATAATTTTTACTTTGTTTTCTATTTTTTCAGAAAGGAACCAAAGGCGACACGGTACAGGTTCAGGTCAAGGTTGAATTTGGAGAGCGCACTCTGGGAGAATCTCCGAAAGTAGAATGTTCACCAGATGCTCCCGCAGAAATAAACTATAATGCAACCCTGAATTGTACCTATGATGATCCTTTAGCATTAGACGAAGTGGCCCACAAACCTATAGTGTGTAAGTTTGCAGAGTCTGACTTTGAATCTCCAAGGCATTGCGAAATATGGCATTGTAGAACCTGTCTTGAGAAACCACATCAGCAATCATTGCAATATTGTCTTTTAAGACAGTTGGTCTCTAAAGATAGTTTCTATTTAAAAAAAAAAAAAAGAAAAAAAATTCTATATAGTGAAGTTGAAGGAAGCAAGATAGTTATCTCATTAAAGGTGATCTCCGTTGTTCGAAATTACGAAGTTAATGCATGGAAAGTGCACTTGGAATAGAAAAACAACCAGTACCTCGTTATATGCAATTTCGTTAATTGCGAAGTTGACTGTATTACCATCCGTATACCAAAGTAAGATGTGCCTGGTATATAAATGCATGTAGTTTCTATTGTTAACTCAAAGTGCAACATATTTGATGTTATACTTTTATACTTACAGAATAAGTTTGATGATGTCACAGAATTTGTTAACTCAGTCATACATGTACATATGTACCTTGAAAAAAGTGATACATTTATTCGTTGTGACATCCTTGACTTTAATATTGAACATTTTGAAAGTGTAATGAGCCAGTTTTAATTTTGATTTTATCAGTAATTACAATATTCTGATTGTTATTTATATCCCCTTGCAGTGACTGTGACAGAAGTACTGCCAAAAGAGAAGAAACAGAAAGAAGAGAAGACTGCTCACCTGGGCCAATGTACCATCGATCTGTTACCCCTTGTAAAAGGTAACACATTATCTCGCATGCTGTGAAATTGATCAGCATCCAGAAAAAATATATTCAGAAGACACATAGTTGTTTGATATACATGTATTTGAAATTTTAGCAGACACTACAGTGGAACTCGGATATATTGAAACCATAGGGGATTTGAGTTTTTCTTTCAAATTAACGGGGTTTTCAAATTAACCGGGGTAAGGCATAATAAAGTCGTATAACCGGGGAATGAAAATTATTTCAAATTAAGCGAGATTTCAATATATCTTAGTTCAATATAAGTAGGTTCCACTGTATTTGCCAATAAGTTTTTAGCTTAATTTATTTCTGTATTTTTTTCTGCAGCATTTAAAACCATGTAGAGTGGTACATGTGCTTGGTCATTGAACTTTAGGTTAAGGTCATTCTGAAAATACCTTTCTTTATGTGGTCTCAATATGACTGGCATGAAATGTCTGAAGTAGCATGGAACTAATGTCAATCAAAATGACACTTTTTGAACTTTAACAAACTGTTGAATTTGAGCAAACTTGATTCTTGGATATTCATATCAAAGGTCAAGGTCATACAGTACTGAATGAAGATGCATTAAATAAAAGTGCTCTAATGGTCATCAAATTTTCAACATTTTTTATTTGTTCCATCAAGTAATCAATTCAATTCATTTCTCTTTTTTATTTTTATTTTTCTGGTCTTTGAGGATATATCTCTTTTGTTTATCAATGTCATTGAAGGATATTCAGTCATTAGTCAAACATATTGTAAACACGTTTTCTGAAATTCAAAACTGATATCAAACTTATTTACTTTTCAGGAGAAACAAAGCAGAAGTGTACATTGACTGTCAACCCACTGCCTGGATCTCCCTTAGAGGCAATTCCGCCTGATTCACCAAAGGTATGACCATTCGGACTTATTAAGTTATTCATCCCTAAAAGCAGATTTGGATTTGCCTAAATCATTGATCTAACGAATCTTCTATTATTTTCCAGGGGTTTATCAGTATTTCTGATCAATGCATTTTTTGTTGTTGAGATTTTTGTCATTGTCAGACATATTGGCTTTTTTTTTCAACAGTGGACACTGATCATAAAGTTCAGATGGCCTAAATGCTTTCCTATTTCAGTTGATTTTGTATATTGAATTGCTATGATAAATGTTGTGTTGTTTGTACACCAAATTTTTTACCCCATATCTGACAACGTCAATTTTCTTTGTATAGCCTGAGTTGGATGTTGCTGTATCAGTAAATGAACCATTGCTGGATGGCAGTCAACTGGACACAGGAAATCTGATGACCATCACAGCGGAGACTATGTTCTCTCCTCCGGAGTCATGGATGCTGACTGGGACACAGTATGCTTATGCTGCTGCACTTCCAATTCCTGTTGGAGCAGATGTAAGATAAAGTTTCAAAAGATTAACCTCTATCATAATAATTTTACTAATTTTACAGTTTTAAGTGACAGTAAAAAGGATATGTTTCAAAATAGATTGATTTGTGTATAAATGATTGTGAGATTTCTGATGTATTTACATACATATATATACAAATAAAGCTTTCTTGTTGCAGAAAGAGGCACCCATTGTCTTTGCTGGGGGAGCACTTAAACCAGGCGCTGACAAGGAAATACCCAACAAGCAGAAAAAGTGGGCTGTACCGGGCACTGCCCAGGCCAACTCAGTTTATATACCAGACAGGTGAGTGGACTAATTAACATCTCTCATAAAAAAACATAAGTTTCCTTGTGAAAGAGAGATCGGGAAAAAAGAATGAATACCTATGGGAAATCAAATTGTTATGCCCCCGTGATCGAAGATCGGGGGGCATATTGTTTTTGGTCTGTCTGTCTGTCTGTCTGTCTGTCTGTCTGTCTGTCTGTCTGTCTGTTTGTCTGCACACATGGTTTCCGTCAAGTAACTCAAAACTTTTCATC
>JACSZP010027848.1:0-13216 GCA_016161895.1 Pinna nobilis
TATTACTCAGGTGAGCGTTATAGGCCCATTGGGCCTCTTGTTTTCCTATATAAATCACCTGAATTAAGGGACCACCTGTGATATGTGACCCTTTTTGCTCCTTCCCTTTGACAGTCTCTTAAAACAGGTTTTACTGTATGTACATGTATGTATGAGATGCAGCATCACTTTTATGGCTGAATCAATGACTTGTACAGATATCTTTTAAATATCAGATTATATTACATGTGATCTTGCATTTAAATTTGATTTTTAGTAAGAACAGTTTTTTACTTGAAATCTTGAATATGTTAGTATTTTTTCACAGAGAAATTTAACTACAATGTTGTTTCATTTTCAGATTTGATCCTGGTTTCCATATATTACAAGGATATAGGAGAAATGTTTTTTATATTCCACCACCTGGCTTCACTCTATGCTTATTATTATGTGATGGTGAGCATTGATTTTTATTTCTCCTGTTTGTTTGTATTATTGTGGAACCTCACTATTAAGACCACCCAAGTGACTAAAAGGCTAACATTAGTCTTATTAGTGAGATGGTCTCCTAAGTACACATAAGTCGATAAAGCCTAAAATAATGACACAGACTGAAGTTTGACATGTACATTGCTAGGTGGTCTCCTAGGTGAGGTAGCCTTAAGACGAGGTTCCACTGTATAGTAAAAACCAGTCCTGAAAGGTCACAACTTCAACCACAGATTAATAAAATCTTCCATGGGTGCGATGAGTGGAAAAGGAAATCTCAACTCAAGTGGTAAGAATCTGTTTGTCCAATCCAAGGGTTTCCCAAGGATTGGACTTTCAGATTTTTACATACATGTTTGATTCTTTTCTCCCATACTTCCATGACTACAATGTATTCACACAGAACTTGGTATAATGTTCAGCATAGACATAGGGGGTGTGAGCTGTCTTTCTTTTCACAGGTAAACATTGTCTTTCATGACCAAGTGTTGGAGAATTTGTGATTTTTAGTGACATATAAGGTTTCAAGAAAGGTTTTTATTTGACTTATTGATCCCTGACACCACATTGTATCAAGTCCTTTTCATGCATTTATAGAAGATTTCATTTTGCTATTATAGAGGTCAAACTAAATATAATTTTGTACTCAACAAATGGGGTCTCTAAACAAGAGTCCTCTAAGACAGTGGTCTTTTAAGCCATATTTTGTAATATCAGTAATGCATGAGTAGTAAAATGTGATATGGTCAATAGGAAAATCATAATCATACAGTTCTTAATATTACTTTTGGCTATTTTTGTATCATCTTCAACGATATCTGAAGAAAATTTAAATTTCATTGAAGGTTATGGATTTGCATTGGTATAAATGTGTATTTAAATGAATCATTTCTGACTGGTGAAATGATTAACATAAAAAATTCCTTTAAAGTCAGTTTATGATGTTATAGAATAAGATCTCTCTGTTATCAAATGATGACTTGAGCATATTTCTTTTCCTCTTCAGTCTTACGGTGTCCTTCCTTACTTTGCCAACTTCAGACTGTTAGCAGAATTCTCCACACCTTTCGTGAATATGAGGTTAGTACTTAGTTTTATTGAAAAAGAATGAATAAGTTTGAAATAATTTTTATGACTCTATCAATGAATTTATGCCCTGTGAATTGTTTAAAAGATGCATTTTTTATAGAACTATTTTATTTGTCGATATCTGAAATCTTTATAATATAAAATATTTTCAAGATTGATGAAAGTTTCCTAATTGAATAAACTCTTTTTTTATCTGAAAGTTTTCCTTTGATCTCTGCACTCGTGTACATGTAATATACAGTCAAACCTGTTTTAAGAGACCATCCAAGGGAAGGAGTAAAAAGGGTCACATATGACAGGTAGTCTCTTAATTCAGGTAATTTATGTAGGAAAAACTATTTTGGGAACCACTCATTTAGGTCACATAAAACAGGTGTTTCTTTAATTCAGTGGGTCACTAAGGCAGGTTAGACTAACTTTTTTTAGCAACTCTGGCCTGCTCTGTTCTTTAAATGTTTTCTTTCCCTTACAATTAGAGCTGGAGTTAGAAACTTTCCAATTTGGTTTGATTCCGATTTTAATGTCTCGTTTAAATTATTTTCGATTCGAGTTATCTATGATAGAAATTTTCATGAATATTTGATTTTCCTAGCATTTGTTAATGGCATGACATAAAAATTTGATCTTGACCTCAATTTTAATCACTCAGGAGAAAATTGCAATAAAAAAATTGTGATAAGCACTTTTTATTTTTACAAATATGAAATTATTCAAAAGACAACGGTAAAATAATAGACTATTGAAGCAGAATCGTTTTTTGACGTGCAACTTGTGATTCAGGTAAGAGGTTAGAATTGTGATTTTTGGTACACTGCTATGAATCGTTGCAGCTCTACATACAATATACATGTATAACATGCTACCAATTTTCTATATAATTGTGGGTATTATTTCCTTTTTCCTTCTGTTTAACAGGTGGCTATTTGATGCTCTTGGCCGTAAGAGGACAGAACTCCCTGTGTTTGTCAATGGAATTTCAATGACTTTATCGTTTTTCCTTTGTCGAATTTTAGCTATGCCAGTGTATTGGTATAAAGTCTATACAGTGTATGGCACTGAGGACTTCACCAGTATTGGTCACATACAGTATGTGCTTTTGATTTCTTGTGTTGTTTTAGATGTTATCAATATATTCTGGTTCAATCGTATGTTCAAAGGAGTGAAGAAAGTTTTATCAGCAATAGACTGGAATTCAAATGTTACTTCTAAAGATAAGTAACAGGATTTCTGTACTGTGTGTGATTAATTTTAGCTTTCAAGTCACTGTAGATTGAAATATAGAATTATGAGTTGTCAGTAACACTTTTTATATATTTTTTTATTGTATATCGAAACTTAAATTCTTGTCAGTTTTAGTGTTTGGCCAAAAGCAAATGACTCTAGCCTCGATAATCTTTAATTTACTTGGTTTCTTAATGTTGTGAAGTGTTTTATTTAATTCAAAACTGATTCCAATCCCTATATCTGTCTGTATGGTTTTGTTTTCAAATAATAAAATTTCCATTTGTAGGTTTAAAATATGCAATGAAAATAATATTGATACCCCCTAGCTGATTTTTTGGCCATTGAATGACATGTTAAATTATGTGGTAGTCTACAGTACCTATTAAAGAGAATATTTTTATCCATTGCAATCTTAATCGGGTTAACTTCTGGAAAACAGAATACACAAACCTTATAGTCATGCAAATATGGTCTTACAAGACTTTGGTTTCTTATGACAGATTTTATTCATAAAATTATTTTTGAAATTGTTTCTTCTGTTAGTAGTCTTTTGTGACATTAGCATCTCAAGACCTATGGTTCCTATGTGTTTTAAAGTTCAGCTAAAATTATTTTTAAGTTTAGCAAAAATGTGTTATTTTTCAAATGCTTTTTTCAGAGAGTATATTTCCAAATAAATGGATTGTTTAGATTAGTCACTAAGATCCATATTTGTAATTCTCACGAATGTTTTATTATTGCTAGTTTAAGAATATATTGATTTTACGCCGTAGTTACAATAGTACCTCTATTTTCAGTGGTAGCTTTCTGCCTACCGCCATTTTACATTTGGAATATCATTCAGATTCACTCTATTTTTGTTTTACATGTTAAGTTAATATTGTTTTAAGCCACTTTCAACAATATTGCTGTCATATCGTGGCGACTGTTTTACATGTACCTTTTAATGACCAATAAGGATATTCATGATTATAATCATATGAAAGGTGAGTGACTGATTTGTAATGTAAACTGCAATTTTATCTGAACTTATTGAAAAATGGGACTATTTTCATACCCTTATATTTTAAGATGGGGAACATGCCATTTTATCCCCATCCATTTCTACTTATTAATCATGCATCCTCTGAAATCCCCTACAGTTTTCAAGGCACTGATAGACATTGCATATTATGTCATTTATGGCTTTTATTGTTCTTTCACTTATTTCCAAACTTGGACTTCTTTTGAAGATGATTGGTGCATACAACACATTTTCAATGTGTTTATGTATTGTAAAGTTTGAGAAATGTTTGACCTTGCAAGACGAGCTTCTGATTTGTCTAATGACACCACTGCAGATGTTTCTGAATACTGTAAATCCACTTTAATTCGCAAGAATTTTGCAAAAATAAAGTTCTCGCTAAATATACCAACCTGACATTAATATGTACAATACAACATAAATTCCTATAATAAACGGGCACACGTGCCAAAATATAGTGACGCAAATAATTCCATAGCAACAAATTCGCTAAAATAAGATTCCGCAAAATTTCTGGATCTACAGTAACAAAGAATTTTAAAATTGATCATATAAGTCACATGTCCTCCAGTTATAAATTCTCTATTTGAGTTGGTAACCTACTGCAACTGGGAAGTGTCGAGACATTGGATGTATTGGGCTTGTCAGATTATCTAGGGAGGAAGTTAGTCTGGTCTTAAGATACAGTACTCAGACAAGATGTAATAGTTAATGTTAATGAGTAATACTGCAAAAAAGTATTAAAAAAACCCAAATGTTCTTCTCAAAGTTTTTTCAATGAGTTTCTCACCTCCATTAAATTAGTCTGTTTTACGTTTTATTTTTCACGACAAAGTATAGCTAAAATAAATAATTCAACTATGATCTAGCTTCAGAAATGTTATTCATTGTTTTTGAAGACTTAAATATGCAATTCATGACCATTAAGCATTGTATATTCGAGTCTCATTAATTCCAATGCCTCAACTTCTGAACTACTTGCTTGCATGAAGCAGAATTTCCAAATAGACTTTGCCATTATAAAGTATATATTTCAGTAGAAGAACCTTTATTTGGACAAGTTTCCTGATAACAGAGTTGTAGGAATAAACAAGGCTTCTCTGTAAGTTAATGTCATTCATACAAATTTTCCAGCACATGTGATATTTCAAAGATAATGTATTGTTTTAATTATATTACACATCATATATTTTTTTACGCTCACTAAATATTTATTTTTTATGATGTGGTTCCAACCTACTACAGCACATTGTATTTCACAATTCTTTTTAATGTGCTAAAGATTGATAACATTTATCTTTAGAGAATGTTACACAGTGATATTTTAGTTTGTGTTTTTAGTTCACATTATAAACCTGATATATTGGACCCTGAAATAGATGTACATTTTACGCAATTCCTATAATTTTCTTCTTCTTTTTGATATTTTGAATACTTAAATTCATCTTATCTAACCAGACTTAAAAATCCCAACGACTCAAGTTATTCTTAAACAAAAAAAGTAGTAATAATATGAATATTTTTCAGGTATTGAAATCAAGGTAATTTTTTTTTCAATGAATGAATAATTGTCAAAAGTAGGGACCTTTCTCAAAGTAAAATTCAACAAAATTTTAAGTAATTTGATTTTATTTCGCAGCACCTAAAACGATATTTAATATTCTTTTTTTATTAAATTGCTGTTAAGAACAAGTGTGTATGTCCAACTGGGCTTGCAGTTCTCTAACAGGACCTTTTAGGTATGTGAGATGTGTAATTTGATACCATCTCCTGTTAAAATCAATTGGGCCTATACATCTGTATCTTACAATTTTGCTTGAATTTTAACTTAATTTATTCATTGGCCCAAGAAGTGGCAATATTATATTTCCATCTATGAAACAGACTTGTTAGAATCTTACATCAGTGGTCAATGAGTTCAGACATACATTTTAATAGCTAATAATTCCATACCAACTTCTCCCTCTGATTCCTGTAATGGAAATCAAAATTAAGAAATGGAAAAACCAGAGGATACTTGGATAAGAAACATAATGTTTTTATTCAACAACTCCATTTAACATGATGACGGGAGTTGATAAAAACATTCAATTTAATATTATGCATGTAATAGAACCTTGAACCAGTGATAACAGAACTTTTTGAGATACGCCATTTCTATAGTTTCTGTTTTTCTTTACGTCACATGACATAAGACAACTGTTAAGCATTGCTTTATTTATACGGTAACAATAACACTAAAGTGAAAGTACCAGCAGACTTCACCTTTAACAGTCGCTCGAAAAGACATGAAAAAAACTGAAAAATCATGATTGGTTCTGCATGAACCCTTTGCTGTTGTTTTGTACCAAGAGGTAAGACAGAGGGGGAAAGGGCTAATCGTAGTCAGGCAATACTCATACTTTTATATTACATGTAAAAATAGTTGTAGATGCATAATAAAATTTATAATAAGTCAACTCGTAAACTTAGATCGATACCTCAAAAGTCCCATTTTGACACCACGAAAGTGACTAAGTAAAATTGAGCTGATTACGTGTAACAAGGTATCACCTTTGCTTTTGGGGGCTGATACTACCAAGGTACATGTACTCATGCTTAAGTAAGTGAGATGGTCCCTTAAGTGAGGTGGTTGTTAAATTATGTGATGATTCACTCCCATCATTTTGCAAATATTTTTGTATATTCATGGTTTGAATTAATTGGAATGTGACTTTCAGTAGTTTTTGTATTTTCGTATAATTTCCGTTCTATAATCTACTTGATACATGTAAGGTTGTTGTTAGTTAGAATTTGTAATTTTATACATTACATGTATATCAAATCAGTCATGAATGCGGGTGACTACTTAAATCCAAATGTCAAAATCCAAAGTGTTTGTTAGTTATGACACATTTAGATGTCACTTATGCAATGTAATTGTTAAAATTGTTACATGTACAAATGTATATTCAAATTATATGACTTGTTATGTAATATCATGAAACGATTTATATAAAAGAAGAGTGAGAAAATGTGACAGATATTTACAAGATCCTTGTCCTGTACAATTATTGATACATGTAATTGTACTGCTAAAGATTTTTGATTGAGATTTTTCATCTCCTTATGCAAAACATTGCAATATTGTGTAAATTCTGTACATGTACTTATGTTAAAGGCATTTTAGTATTGGTGTCATTTATTCTCTCTCTATTGTGCTAATTTAAGTGTGACGCTAAAATTACATCACGTTCATTTTCAATCTACTATTAGCCTGTATGATAGAGTCTATCTGCTCACTCAGTTGTGTACTATGGTGTGGTTCATTTTACCCTTTCAACACCACAGACCGATATACATTTTAGACTAGTCTAAGACATTAGAAAAGGGCATTCCATTCTGTTACTTGGGGTTGAAAGGGTTAAACACTGTGATTGCCATACCTATTACATGTAGTTAGTTAGTTACCTGTTATATTGTTTTATGCCACTTTCAACAACATTTTAGTCATGTTGTGGCAGTTCACACAGATATTATTAGATGTTAAAAATAAATATATACACATGTATCTATCTTTATGTGATAATGTTAAAACATTTCATACTGCAATTGATAGTACCTAAAATACAAATACATAATGTTGTCATACCTGTACAACAGCACTGACCATCAGCAATATGATGATATATTCAGAAAAGTATAGCAATAGTATTTCAAAAATTACCCTTTTTTATGCCTCAATTCAAGCTTTTGCTAGGCTAATCAGTCTAATCCCTTTAGAGGTCTAACATAAGACTATAGTATAAGTACATGTGCAGTATTTCACAACATAATCATGTTAAGTTTTACAAAATTTATCTTTGTCATAAAATCTGTCATTGTATACTTGCAAGCTTTCCATTTATACCAGTGATAACTGTTTATTCATTTGTTAATAGTTCCTTGTTGATGGTAGAATATTACCATTGTTGCTGAGTTTTTCTGTATCTATGGAATTTGGCTGAAATACGAATTTTAAAAGTAAACAAAAAAGTTGGAATTTTTGGTTTTGACTTTACTGTTCAAACCCTTTCAACCCCAAGTATCAGTATGGTATGCTCTTTTCTATTGTCTTAGACCAGTCTATTTCGGTCTGTGGTGTTGAAAGGGTTAACACCTGATATATTGATCCCTCTGTCAGGATTTGGAAGGTTATGGAAATACAGTAACAGTAGAATTTGACATTGTATGGCTAAAATAAGCTACAAAAGGCATACAAATCATCGTGCAAATTAGTTCTGTATGGTTTGTATATGTATCGGCAAATGTATGAGAAGAGGCCAAATGTTAAAAAATGTTGATGTTGTGAATGAAAGATTTTATATAATGAAGACATATAATTGTGATTTACTTTGGTAATACTTTTTTTCAATTGAATAGATTTAAAATACAGTCTAACCTGTTTTAAAATACTGTCAAAGGGAAGTAGTAAAATTGTCATATATGACAGCTAGGTGGTCTCTTAATACAAGTGATCTATCTAGAAACAAACTATTTTGGTAACCACTTTTTTAGGTCACATAAGACAGGTTTTCCTTTCATTGAGTGGGTTTATATGGCAGGTTAGACTGTATTTCACTTTGAAATGATGTTTAAATTTATTTACGTCATTTTAATTTTGGTTTTGTCTTAATTTCCTCAACAGTTTTATGAGATAGTTAGTATTTGTTTCATTACTATGTACATATGATAATTTGTACAGTACTACTTTAACCTGAAGTTTCCTATCATGGAGTTGTGGCTGTTTGAAATCCAATTTGGTTTTCCGAAGAGAAAAACTATCAGAAATGTAATTGTGACGTGGCAAGCAAATAAGCCTTCTAAGCTTATAGTCAAGAAACTATTCTAAGGTTAATTGAGTTGCTTACCCTTTCCGAGCACCTGAACTCACTCCTGGTTTTTGGTAGAGTTCGTATCACTTTATTTTTCGTTTTTACCCGTCTTGTTGTGTTGATAGCTGTTTGTGTTGTCTCTTTTTTGTTTGGCCATGATTTCGTCTGTCTTTGGATTTTTGAATTATTGATTACCCCCTTGGTATCTTCTACAGTCAACTTTTTTGCACTATACTGACTGGTTTGTCCAGTTCATCTCGGAGTTGTGACTCTCTTACTATTGGGTAATGAAGCTTTACATCTTATATCAATGGGACTAATTCTTGTACCATGTGATACCCGATATGTTTGTGTGGGACTATTGTTTCAATTACTGATTAAAAGTGCTAGAAGATGATATCCTGTGCTAATGTCAATTCAGCAGGAAGATTATGTAGTTACATATTCCATCACCATTGGAGCTACTAAGTCGCGCACAAATATCAGGTATTATGTGGCACATGAGTAGGTCTGATTCATATTTCATCTTTGAAAGAAATGTGACAATGTATTATACAAGGAGTAATTGAAAAAGTTTTCAATGCAGAAATCAATTATACATTCCGTTACAGGTGTTTTAACATATCTTTACAAATTTACATTAGTTTAATGCAGATTATATTTGTCCATAGCCAATTTTGATGTCCCCATTATCGGAGATTCTGGGGCATATACCTTTTTTCTGTCTGTTTGTCCACTTAAAAACTTTAACCTTGCCCATAACTTTGAAGTTTGACCTACTTTTTAGAAACCTTAACCTGGACCATATCTTTTCAACGAAAAGGGAAAGGCCTTTGCATATATCTTATGTACATTGTATATTCCCCATAAACCAAAGCTTTCATTTGATACAAAGACTTTCGACCTAGTGACCTTGACCTTGGAATTTAACCTGCTTTTTAAAACTTTACTGCTTTACTGCAAAATTATTTTGCTGCAGTATAGGGACATCAGTGTGTCACAAACAAAATTTTCTATCTTAAAACAAAATTTTTCATCAAAATTCAGTATTTCAAATCCCAATGTGTTTGTAGTACTTCAATGAATCATTTCCTTCTCACAAAAAATATTTAAAACGTGACAACAAATATATTGCACACTTAAGTCATTGTTAAGATAAGTGTCAAATGCATCTTGCGTGGATACAACATTCAGTATATTGTACATATAATGAATTTTAAGGTATATTTTATTGACTGCGATTCATGCAAAATTTCCTTGCTTCTTTTTTGAAGCCATTATGTTACTTGTGTTGATTTTATTTATAAATGTGTAAGTCAAAGGTTTAAATGAAACGTTAGCTATTTTAAGTTACTTTGCAGTGTGTGGCAATAAAATGGTTTTATGTATGTTTGTGAACACATTAAAGTATTGATACTATAATTTGTCATTACTTTAAGAATGTTAAGTTTGAATTCAACAAAATAAATTGTTTTTAACACAGTTAGTCTATAGTTTTTGTTTGATTAAGAAATTTATACTCATAGATTCATCTTGTTTGACTTGAGTCTAGAAATATCCACAATTGATTTTTCGTACATAAAATATGAGGGAGATCACACAAAGTTTCTGAAACCCTAGGACTCCATCAGTTTTCATATATCAAATCACGGTCTTCAGGCATTGCTAAGTTGTCAACGAACTATTCTGATCAGACTCGCTACGCAGATCTATGTATCTGACGTAATGGCATACAGCTAGGCTGAAGACCTGTCGTTGACATGGATACAGAACTAATCCGTTGTTTGATCTTTAATGTTGTTCAAGGAAACCGCGCCACTACTTGACATTACAAAACCAAAAGCGACCATTGCAGTAGATTAATATTAACCATAGATAAGATGCAGTTTATGTATAAGCTATCATGAAGAAATCAATGAACAGCACACCTTACTGTAAGTATTTGACGTAACGTGTTATTGAATCACGAACAGGGTATGTTACACTGAGTCTGTATATAAACAAGTCACTTCTACTTTACCTGTCCGTGAACTTCATATTTCACACACAGAGACAGAATAGGTAAAGTTGAAAGCAAAGAGACTATTAACTAGTTCGCTGCAACTAAATATTGTATCTACACTACGTTAAAATCAAATTTAAGTAAAGGTGATGTTATTGCCCTGTACGTCAATGTTCCAAACAAAGTGGGAAACTTATTTTTGCTTTGCTTCTTTTTGTCATCTTCCAAACGTGAACTTGTTTAGTCTCTTACAATTTTATGTGCATGTGGAGATATCCCATATTTTGGGTGTTGTAAAACTAGAGTTTTCCTATGTTTATTGTGAACGACCGTTCAATTACATGTATTTTTGTAGTCATGCTTTCAAAGTGAATCGGAAAGGGTGATAATATATGCTAAGTTTTAAATAAGTTTATTTTGTGTTGAATACCTTTAGTTTCCTATGTTTAACAGCCACTGGTTATTGGGTGAAGGCGTGTAGCAGTGGGTTGTCGTCTCCTTTGTGAGATTCAATGCTTTTGAAGAGAATCCAAACTGATGTGGTTGGATACACAAGCAGATGACTGTAAATACACCCTTTGATGTAACTATATGTTTTCATATTATAGCAATAAACACCTGGGTTGATGGGCCCGTGGTTACGTTCATGAAATTAAAAGATTTCAGATAAAATCTAAAGAGGTAGAACCGATATACAAAACCTGACGGTTTTTGTATTTGTGTTCATGTATTTGACATATCTAATTTAACCCAAACAAGTTGCTGGACTTGATGTATCGTTCAGTAGTCAGTATAAAGAAGCATTAATTCATATCGACGAAATTATAGATCTTATATAAGTAACGATATAAGTCTCTAGGGGTATTGGGAGCGACTGAGATGATGTCCGTATTATAGCGCATAACTGACAATATCCTACTGTATAGTGAGCCGGAAAAAAGGATGAAATGATGGATACGTTTCGCAAGTGACACGACTGCTAGTAAGTTCTGAAGATAAAATATCAATAATGCTGATATTCTGTCATTTGTTGCTTGGGGATAATCATTCTACTATATATTGTAGTAATGAAATAAAATAAATCATATATGCATTATTTGTCATTGTATAGACCTAAAGAATTATCAAACTATAAAACTGACAATGTCATTTGCGTGCACAGATTTTGAGTCATGGGCATTTAACTTCGAATTAGACCTCACAATAGATCTAGAGTGGTTTCAATCGCGAAGAGCTCGTTGCTCTCTGTGGGCACCCCGAGACTTCTGATAGATTGAAAATTCAAATTATAATCAATTTTGATGAAATTTTGAATCTATTGATTTCACTGAGGGGATTGAAATTTCAACCCTTTTAATTCATTGTTCTCTGCTGGCAAATCGAAGCTTTAAGTTGGTTGAATTCTGATTAACATTGCTTGCGGGTTTTGATGAATCCATGAATTTACTGAGCAGTTTTAAGGGGTTGCGATTTCAACCATTTTAAATTTCATTACTCTTTAAGGGCAAACCAAAGGTTTTGATTGGTTGACATTTCAATATTGCTTGATTTTTATGAAACTTTGAAATAAGTGGTTTCACGAGATTTAAATTTAAATTGCATAGGTTTTGCTTCTGATTGGCCGAAATTTAAGCATTATCTTATTTTGATGAAAGTTGGTTTGTTTATAAAGTCATAAATGATTGCATCTTTGGCAACAAAAGCGGACCCGATTATATGTCGAAATTTCACAATTGTGTGATTTTAATGAAATTTTGAATTATTGCTAAATCACCATGACTTTTCACGTTTTCTTTTTATTTATTTAACTGGAGACAACAGCGCCCGTTTTAATAGGCCCTTTTCACAATCCCTCCGTAATCAACAGTGGACCGTTAGGATTTTGTATTTTAGAATCGATGGAGCTACTTCCGCCATGATAATAAGATTTGTGCCGCTTTGTGTTCATACAAAACAAGCATTTGCCGTGCGAGTCAAACATCCACTTTAATTAACTAAAACTCATTTTTTTTTGTTATAAGTGTAATAAGAGAACTTTTTTAACCAATGAAGAGAAATTCTGATGTGTTATAAAGTAAAATAACATAAAAGGCTTCGACGTTCGGTGAACAGCTCTGCCGGACTCTCTTTTACTTTCAGACGTCTATGAAAATAAATAACTTGATAGCATAAAGAAGTCATCAGTTGGATGAACCTTGTTGTTTAATTAACAGTTATCTAATAACAAGGCCACTGTGACGTTACATGAACTGCACTGTTTTGTGTGTGTGTGGGGGTGTACTTCACGGTGTCACGATGATGTGCCTTTTTTTCTATGCACTATGGCTATATATATATGTGTAAGGAGAAAAAAAAGGTGAAGGGGGCAAATGTGGGATAGATAAGCTTTGTTGAGGTTGATTGATTGTACACCTCGTTAATAGTTAACGTCCCACTCAAGAACTTTTCATGAAAAATTGGAGGGTTGTTGGATTCCTCGACCCGCGGCGGCGTTTCTTACGCCCCTGATAATGATATACATTGCATATAGGCCTATGTGATTTCATTATTAGAAGC